>SDVV010025047.1:0-12488 GCA_016164225.1 Gammarus roeselii
TCTCACAGAGGCATCTATTTTCGCATTTCGAATGTTGCTTGTTCTCTGTCGCCCAGTTGCCCAAATTTGTTCAATCGACTGACCCGGCATTAATACACAGGTATTGCACGTTTCAACAACGACTAAACGCTCATATACTAGGAACTCATACGCCCTTGACTACCGACTGAACACTGGCACACCAGTCGTCGCATATTTTACAGCCGGCTGAACACTGGCGCACCAGCTGCCGGATACCATCAAACAATCGATTTGCGCAGGATGGCAAGGGTAACCGATACATCTTCATCAGAGGAGGGCGAGCGAAAACCCCTTGATCGATAATGGTTCGTGAGGGCTGTCGAGGAAAAATCGATGACATACGAGGGTGGCGGAGAGCTGTATTTTGTCACAGTTACCGGAATGAAATATCTTACCATGCCATCGCAGGTGCTGGCTAGAAATTGATAGAGGATACGGGACATAGGGCAGACGTTTCCAGCACGCTATAGCAGGTGCTGGATAATCCCTGTTGGTGGATACAAGATACTAGGCTGGCTTTTTCAGCGCGATATTTCAGGTGCTGGATTGCCAGTTTTCGAAGGTACAGGACATTAGGTTGGCGTTTCTAGCAGTCTAGTGTAGGTGCTGGATAGCCATTGTTGTAGGATGGAGTCATTGATTTTGACGTTTCCAGCACGCTCTTGCAGGTGCTAGAGAATTATTGTTGAAGGTACAAGACATTGGGTTGGCGTTTCCAGCACGCTATTGCAGGTGCTGAATAGCCCTTGCTGGAGGATTCAGGACATTGGGTGGGCGCTTCTAACACGCTAGCGCAGGTGCTGGATAAAACTTGTTGGAGGATACAGGGCATTGAGTTGGCATTTCAAGCACGGGAGCGCAGGTGCTGGATTGCTATTGCTGGAGAAGACAGGACATTGGGTTGGCGTTTCTGGCACACTTGCGTAGGTGTTGGTTACCTCTTGCTGATGAACAAATGACTTAGGGTGGCGTTTCTAATGCTGGCGAAAGGGGGGAGGGGGAAGGGGGGGAAGCCATTGCTGGACGACAAATGGCATAAGGTTGGCGTTTCATGCACGCTGGTGCAGCTGCTGTTTAGCTCCTGCTGAATACACATGCTATGGGGTTTACGTTTTTAAAATTTACCTCAGGCGTTTTTGACATTTATGATAGTGATAAAGTCACAGTGACAACTTTTATGGACCTCAGCTAAGCCTACGATTGCGCGAACCATGATATTTTGGTAGCGAAACCATAATTAGGTAAATTCCTTGAAAACGAGTGGAATAGAAGAAATTTTCTTGATTAAAAAAGCACTTGGTGAGTTGGAATAAATATTCCTCCTCTGTCAGTAGGACAGAGGTGGATTAGGCCTTGCCCATCATTATTTATATTAATGATATTGTAAACACTAGCAAGAGGTTATCCATTGTTGTTTTAATTGATATGTTCATAGTTTATTCGATCGAAAGAAGTCCAAATTATACTATCACTAATATGAATAATCAGTAGGTTCATATTTCAAACTGGTTCACATTCAATGAGTTGACTCAATGTGTAGACAAGATGCACGCCATAATATCCTGCAGTAGGAGAACACTCATTTCCAACACGGCGAATTGATAGGTTTACCAGCTGATTACGTAGCAAATAAAATACTCGGTGTGACATTTACCAAGGACTTCACTGCGAAGATCACGTCTCTTTGTTGACGTGAAATTATGTAAATCGTATGTCATCCTTTAGAAGTTCGGAAGTGTCCGGCTATACTCCTGCAGAAAGTCTTGCATTCTAGTGCCCATATTCATCAATTCATGACATATTGTATTAACGTGTATGCTTCTACCAACTACATACATCTAAGCGCTATGATTTTTAGTCAAACGCGTGGCATTACAACCAACACTATCACATTCCAGCAGACGTGACCACAGGTTGCCTCTTTTTTGTCAATGGAATATTCCCCCACTGTCACATCATTACCTTTTCCTCTGCGTGTTTGTATACGAAGCTTTCAATCAATTACATATCCGGATAACGATTATCACGTGACTTGACCGCATGTATGATCTTCGTATCCATGAGGATTTGGAGATTTACCATATATTATTATTTTTTTGAAATGAAAACCCGCCTAGAAAATGAATTTTATGACATTAAAGATATAAGGACGAATAGCCCCTTAGGTACCTTCACACTATAATTCAAAGTATACCTGTTTGAACTTTGAATCAATAGTCGAATGCAACGATTTGATGTGTCTTGAAATGTTGAACACTGAAGAGTAGAGAGTGTCCTCCAACAATGTCCATCTATTAGTGAGATATGGTGCTAAATTTAAGTACATCCAAGTGGGAAATGTCGTCTTCAAACCCGCTTGCGCTGACTAAGACTTGGCATTTATCATCTGTGTGTTCTGATATTTCTGTAACTGGTCTATCTGTCATTATACCTAAATAAATTTAGATTGTGTATAGCATCACATTTTAGGTTAGCTATTCCAGCACGCTGACGGAGATGGTGGTTAGCCCTTGCTCGGGCCGTGTGATATTGGGCTGGCAATTCTGCCACACTGGTGCAGGTGAGGCTTAGCTCCCGCTGGAAAATAGGGACATTTAGCTAGCATTTCTGCTACCATGGAGCTTGTACTTGTTAGCCCTCTCTGGATGATACATAATCTTTATCAAACAAACTGGCACTCCATGAGTCAATCAGAATTCGTAAAGATCTTTTCGAAAAACATTCACCCGGCAGCCAAAGGCACATATATTGTCGAGGTGAAAAGAACAATTGATTCACAAGAAATAATGATACTCTGCACGTTGAACACAGAAAAACCGAAACTGCCTGTTGAGCTTTTTTGATGGATGAACCAAAATCCTGGAATAACCTCCCAACAAGCCTCAGGAATCTTAAATCCAACACGTTCTTCAAGAAAAGGCTTAATGAACATCTATTGGCCGATCAATTCAAAACCTTAATTTTGCCCACAAACACAAGCTAAATGCATTATATCAGCAACCAGAAAATGCATTCTGTTCTTGAGCATGTCCGAAACCACCACCACCATAACTCTCAACATTGAGACACCATCGAATCGTTTTTACTCTGATGATACACATGTTCTCTATGTTACTACCGATCACAATTTTCTTTGTCAATTACCATAAGTGTTAACTAGCGTTTTGTCTATTTCTATGTTTCAAATGTTTAAATTGTTTTAGTATAATTAAAATACGAGCTCGGTCTTTTGGAGGAACAATAGGCAGCTTCTAATTTTGACAAAGGTTAGCTCGATTTCGATATAATTAATCGAATTATTTCTGACAATTACCGTACCATTTTTGATGATACTATCATTACCTTATAAGCAAATAATTTGCTTGTTCTTCTATAACTAAAGTATATTCATCCGACTTGTGTACTTCAGCATTGTATTGTTCTGATTGCAAATCATTTAATCATTTCCTAGCGCTCTTGAAGTGTGTATATTGCATATTCAGTTGTTTGATGCGTATTTTATGTATACCTTTTTTTTAACTTATGTCCGCTATTAGACACATCTTTACACTATGTTAGCGCTTTTCGATTTCCCAACCCTGTATTTTATCCATATTTTCTGAATGATTCGTGTCGTCCATCCACATCTTTGTCATCGTACAATAATGTAGACTACTCATTACAATATGTTAGCATATTTTGATGTCCCAATCCCATGTTCTCGGGACTAACCACATGCATGCGTGATTTGCCACACCATGCACTTGTTATTTTCCACACCTATGTATTTTGTTATTTGTCCACCCCAAGTATTTATTATTTTTCAACCCCGTGTGTCACTGGTTTTCCCAACGCTATGTAGTCGGGATCATTTTGTCATAATAAACATTTTCTGTACGTGCACAGATGATACTAGTTTCAATAATATTTCTCTCCATGTAATCCGAACCGGCGGCCCCTATAGATGAGCGGTGACGAATTCAACTTGAACTCTCATTTTCGTTAATTCAAATATTGTAGTTGATAATTAAGTTACATGTCATATGTTTAAGAATTTAATTATTTCATAAAAAATTAAAACCCATAGCCAGAGAATGGAAATAAATGATTCAATAATAATAATAATCAGATTTTCCTGCCAAGCTTGTGCAGGGGGTACTGGTTAGCCAACGCTAGATCATACATAATATTTGTCTGACATTTCCGTTTTGCTGGTAGATCGATGCTTGTTAGCCTTCGCTAGATAATGCATGTTATTTGCCTAGCGCTTCTGCCACGCTGAGTGCGGGTGATGTTTAGCCTTCGCAAATGTGACACAAGATCTTCTGGTTGGATCTATCCTGACTCTACATGGGTGGGTGCACGCCAGGATTGTATGACATGATATTTGACCTGCTGTTTCTGCAGTTCAATAGTCAGATGTAAATAATTTCTAAAGGCTAAACAATCCAAATTACGGATATTACTGTTTCAAATTACGAATATTACTGTTTCAATTTTTCCCATGAGCAATATCTTCGAAAAATGTAAATATTTGTTATTCGAAGTTAATGTATTCTGGATGTGCTGATGTACGGCTCTTCCAATCCATGACCCAACACTGGTTGGCCAAATGATGATAAAATAATCATATAAAGTGAATGAGGTTAAAGTTATTCAAAGCAGCAGTTTCGTGATTTTCAGTATTCCTTCCAACTGCTGATCGTTTCACTTATCATCGCTGGTGATTTACGTGTTATTACGGAGTATAACTTCCATCGCTAGTAAATACTTGATTTAATTAACGGTTTCCCGTTTCTCATTTCAGACACTGGAAGTTTGTCAAAGCAGCTCTTCGAAGCCGTACTAGGTTTGGTGACAACATGTGAGGCAGTTCAGTAACCAATCTCTGCAACTCTCTAAAGACGAGTGTGATGTGCTTGCATAGAAATATTGGTTGAATTGATCGAATTTTAATTATTACCGGAGGTGAAGTTGTTAATGAACAAAAATCGAACTTTTTTTTTTGTATGTAATGCAACGTTTCAATAACAGCCCATTCACTTATTTTAAATGGAAAATAAAGCAGCTTAATGGAGGGAAACTATCAATGAAAATGAAGCTACGTGAAACATCGCACGGTCCAGAGCAGTTGATGGTAACTCTAGACAATGTTGCCAACGGTATAAACAAAACAGGCTTTTATACATTACGTGGGACCATGAAGAGAACTCACCCTGACAGACTTGTCGACAAACATTTTTTAGGAATCAAGTCAAAGAAATATTTTATATCCAATTTGGAAGTAGAACAATTACATTCCAGAGCGATTACTATTCCCAACACGAATGATCGATTTCTGATCAAATCCGACAGACGCCACACCTCCGGGACTGATCGACGTCTGGCGAATGAAGAACTTCACTCGACTTCTAGTTTGCACGCCCAAGACTCCCCCAATGCTAACGTCATCACCAGACATTACATCACCTCCCCCAATGCTAACGTCATCACCAGGCATTACAGCACCTCCCCCAGTGCTAACGTCATCAACAGACATTACAGTACCGTGGGCAGCTTATCCCTAAACGACACACCAGCCTTCAGGGGGAGAAGAACAAGGTTTCAAAGTAGGGGACCTCCTACTTACAAACGAAATCAGAAATTGGTGCATCTGTGGTCACCGAGAGCGATGAGGAGTCCAGGATCTGCTTCGCTGTCACCTCTGAGGAATTCTGCTCAGCGTGGATACCGCATGACAACAAGACTCATGATGGCCCTCCTACTGCTGTTTCCAGCATTGGCCGTTGCCGCGGGTCAGCGGCATAGTAGCAGCACCTACAATGACGGTGAGTGTGAAACTGTTGTATATAATTCTTGTCCGTGGATTACCATTTCTGTAGTAGATTTTTTCTCCTGTGTTTGCCTGATTGATGACTGTTTAACTACAATTAAATCTAATTAATTTTGGTGCAACTGAATAATAAATTATGATTGCATACATTCCTTACCAAAAATCTAACAAGTGAGTCAGGCAGGTGATGGGGTTGGATCTAACAAGTGAGTCATGCAGGTGATGTGGTTGGATCTAACAAGTGAGTCACGCAGGTGATGTTGTTGGATCTAACAAGTGAGTCACACAGGTGATATGGTTGGATCTAACAAGTGAGTTAGGCAGGTGATGTGGTTGGATCTAACAAGTGAGTCAGGCAAGTGATGTGGTTTGATCTAACAAGTGAGTTAGGCAGGTGATGTAGTTTGATCTAACATGTGAGTTAGGCCGGTGATGTGGTTGGGTCTAACAAGTGAGTTAGGCAGGTGATGTGGTTGGATCTAACAAGTGAGTTAGGCAGGTGATATGGTGGGATCTAACAAGTGAGTTAGGCAGATGATGTGGTTGGACCTAACAAGTGAGTCAGGCAGGTGATGTGGCGGGATCTAAACGTGAGTAAGGCAGGTGATGTGGTTGGATCTAACAAGTGAGTCAGGCAGGTGATGTAGTTGGATCTGAAAAGTGAGTCAGGCAGGTGATGTGGTTGGATCTAACAAATGAGTCACACATGTGATGTGGTTGGATCTAAGAAGTGAGTTAGGCAGGTGATGTGGTTGGATCTAACAAGTGAGTCAGGCAGGTGATGTGGTTGGATCTAACAAGTGAGTTAGGCAGGTGATGTGGTTGGATCTACGAAGTGAGTTAGGCAGGTGATGTGGTTGAATCTAACAAGTGAGTTAGGCAGGTTATGTGGTTGGATCTAACAAGTGAGTTGGGCAGGTCATGTGGTTGGATCTAACAAGGGAGTTAAGCAATGATATGGTTGGATCTAACTAGGGAGTTAGGCAGGTGATGTGGTTGGATCTAACAAGTGAGTTAGGCAGGTGATGTGGTTGGATATAACAAGTGAGTTAGGCAGGTGATGGGTTTGGATCTAACAAATTAGTTAGGCAGGTGATGTGGTTGGATCTAACAAGTGAGTTAGGCAGGTGATGTATTTGGATCTAACAAGTGAGTTAGGCAGGTGATGTGGTTGGATTTGGATTAGACATTCGCGTAATAACGAACGCCCAGTGCCGGAAAGCAGATATATTAGGTCTTAAATTTCGTTGTGGGAAAATCATATCAAGAAGGGTCTGTTGTCTTGACTTGATGAATATCATTTCAGGCGGAAGGGATTACAGTGCAGGTGGTAATTGAGGTGGGATGGGGAAAATGGATATGGCAGGGGATTAAGATGGGAAGTTATAGAATTTTGATATAATTCGGAATAGGAATGGCAATTGAGAATAGGAGAGACAGAATTAGGGTTATTTGATGCTACATTGAGGATTGGAGAGTAAGAATTAACAAGGAGGAGTGAGAAAGTATGAATGAGAGAAAAGAAGTGAGATATGTAGAATGATCAAGAAGGAAAAGAGTATGTTGAGTGAGAGTGGGAAATGTAAGAAGAGGCTCACCTCGCAAAAGATCGTTCATATAAATCACAAGCACCAGGACCCACAAATGTTTAAAAGATATTCATGTGTTAAGTTGTCCGTATTACGGGGTG
The DNA here is from genome assembly GCA_016164225.1 of Gammarus roeselii. Classification (NCBI taxonomy): domain Eukaryota; kingdom Metazoa; phylum Arthropoda; class Malacostraca; order Amphipoda; family Gammaridae; genus Gammarus; species Gammarus roeselii. The sequence continues at coordinate 7,524 of SDVV010025047.1, forward strand.
TTTCAATGTCAACACAACAATCAAACTGTCAACAATCGACCACAATCTGAGAATAATCATACACAAGTTACTTACATATCCTAAACGCTGCCAATGCAGCCAATTGCATTTTTTTAATGTATAATGTCTAATTGTTTCAAAGTTTGATTGCGTTTCCACTTCAGTTATAAACATCTTATTGGCAGGGCACACCGAAGCCATTAGTGTTCTAATAATTATCAACTACTCCCACGATGCCATTTCCCCACAATACACTCCTATCAGTCTGACTCCAATGTTCATAAAATAATTACACACCACCGTTTGATGAATGCACTGAGATTGAATAATAGAAGTTACTGGTTTATCAACGTATTTCATCAAAATTTGATGCAACATATTTTTTTGACATGAAATATTATGCGGTGTCAATTTATTCGAACAGTTTGAATTACTCTCTCTAAATCAATATAAATTTCAGCTCTCTGAATAAATGAAATTAATGATGAGACAATAGTCCCTTTGAGCATATGTCTTCAAATAGTCAGTCGATTAAACTAGTCGACAGCACGACGATATTATTCATTAGTAGATAACACGTAGGGGACAACGATGTGATAGACCTGGTAACGCTTGATGTCGTACGCCAACATATATTGAACAAGGCTCATATCCATGCAATTGATATAAGTTTTTCTTGTCCGCTGTTTGGGGAGATAGGTACCAAATATGGATACTAAAATATTCACACCAGCATCCCATCTCTGTTTTTTGTGCAACGTTAATTGAACAAAACATCACCTCAAACAACCAATTGTAGGCAGAATAATAAAAATTCAGTGTAATGTACTTATTATTGATGTAATCACACAATATAGTTCACTGCCTTTCCGGGTCTAGAGTTCCTCGTTGATTCTGAACAACCAGGTTTTCCATTCGTTAATGCATCTTGGTTTAGTGGGTATAACACCCAAGTAGCCACTTTTCTGTCCTGGGTTCGATTCTCTGTGATGGCTGTGATCTTAATCTCCACCTTGTCATATGATGACGCGTCCCATCCCTGGAATGAAGAGCTCTCAAGTACGGATCTCAAAGCTGCTCTGCCTGTCTCATGGCAGTTCTAATGAGGTGGCCGAGATGGATCAATTTAGACAACAATTTTGCCATTCAAGCTCATCGATTTCAGTCCATTATTCAACGAGGGAAGCAATATGAGATATTTGAAAACATAAATAGAACCCTTATTGGCTTTTTATTACGCAATTTTGCATGAATTGTCCGATTCATTAGTTCCCGTTGCAGAAATTATTGTGCTAAGATTAACAGAACTGAACTCTGATTCAATCAGTTTCTCGATTTGTTAACACTAATGTCACTCGCAATAATAACTGCCCATTCTCACCAATGTGCTTTGTTGTGTACCATAAATTGAATTAACCATTCTTCCATCGAAATGATCATCATTTAACACAGATACATCTGTAATATTAACCGTGGGAGATATGAGCACTTACGAGTTAGTTATATAGTACATTTTATAATCACAATCGCATCTGCGAATACGATTATGAAATAATCACAATCGTTTTCATAATATGTTTCCATCATTATTCCATCAAATTCATCTCCTCCAGGGACATGCCGTGAGACTCATTGGAACATTGGGTTATGTCACTCCAAATAGTCTAAGCAGAGGATAGTTATTGACTTATGTCGGGGAAATTTTATCCGAATTATAAAACATATCAGTAAGCCAGTTAAAAACATCACGTCCTTACTCTTTACACTTAAAAGTAAAGCTTTCGAGTGCGTACAGCTACTCATCCTCAGTACCTGAAACAAATGGAGCACAGAAAACGAATAAGATACAGTAAATTTCAACAATTACGCACAATAAAATCACATCTAAAAACCTAAACCAAAATACTCAGAGGGGTATATGATTCCTGTCATTTAATGTCGGTCTAGTTTGGTGAATCAAGATGCTTTCTAAGTTTTAAATCCGGTCTGCCTGTGGAACCTAAAAATTGCGAAACTACTTTGAACTATTGGGTGACCATTGCTGATTGCGTGGTCTCTAATTTTACTATTGCTCGGAGTGTGTGCAGGTCTACCAGCACGGACGGACACTCCCAATTGTGCTCAGCAATGCGGGTCTGTAGGTGACGTGTTGTCTCTCCACAGTAGGCAGCCTGACACTGGCTACACGTATATTTGTATACCACATTACTTCGCAACGAGACGGGCATCCTGTCTTCAACTCTGAAAAAATGTTGAATAGAGAAATCATTGTTGAAAGTGATTCTTAATTCTAATTGCCGATAATATTTTTGAACAATTGAGCAAAGTTGTTTTTTCACAATGGTGTTGGATGGTATTAGGTAAGGTGCAGTGAAGTAAATGATATTTTTAATGACTGTATGTGACAGGCGCTTTTACCTTTTCTACACAAGTGTCTGCGTAAATTATCGAGTTTGACGTAAGTTTGACGTAAGTTGAACGTATTTTGTTAGCACGGTCAACCAAACAAGAGACTAACGAAGCTTTATAACTGAATGAAGCTGCACTATCAAATTTAACACCAAGGCCGCTGGAGGTTGGCTTACGGAACAGGGTAGTTTAAAAAAAAATCACCAATGTTGTAAGAGACACATAAAAAAAATCAATTTATTATTATTTTTAATTTCAAATGTAAATTTGATACTACGATGCTGACCGTGCAAGAAACTCAAAAATTGATTCACGTGAATTGGGGATCTAAACAGAAGGAAGGTATCATCAACATATCTACGTTAGAAGACCGGCTTTAATGAAGCAGGGCAATTGTCTAACCAATTTTGTTCATGAAAGGCCAAAAATATATTCGGTAATGTAGGAGACACACAGCCGCCCATGGGGGCAACATCTATCTGTGAATACAAATTTTAATTGAAAATAAAAATGTTATTGCTAGTACTAAGGTTCAAACATTTCTCAAACAAATTTTTATCAAATCCGAAATAATCGCGTACACCATTCGTGATAATTTTGTTCAAATAATTTCAATAGTTTCGTCTACCAGAATATTTCTAAACAGGGATACCACATCGAAACTTGCCATGGAATAACAGCAATATTATTATATTATCCGCAATTAGATTTAATTATCACTTTCAACAATGGTTTTTCTATTCAACATTTTTTCAGAGTTGAAGACAGGATGCCCGTCTTGTTACGAAGTAATGTGGTATACAAATATACGTGTAGCCAGTGCCAGGCTATCTACTGTGGAGAGACAACACGTCACCTACAGACCCGCATTGCTGAGCACAATTGGGAGTGTCCGTCCGTGCTGGTAGACCTGCACACACTCCGAGCAATAGTAAAATTAGAGACCACGCAATCAGCAATGGTCACCCAATAGTTCAAAGTAGTTTTGCAATTGTAGATTCCACAGGCAGACCGGATTTAAAACTGTTAGAAAGTATCTTGATTCACCAAACTAGACCGACATTAAATGACAGGCATCATATACCCCTCTGAGTGTTTTGGTTTAGGTTTTTAGATGTGATTTTATTGCGCGTAATTGTTGAAATTTACTGTATCTTATTCGTTTTCTGTTCTCCATTTGATTCAAGTACTGAGGATGAGTAGCTCTACACACTCAACAACTTTACTTCTAAATATAAAGAGTATAAACGTGATTTTTTTAACTGCCTTTAGTATCTGTTTTATAAGAGGATAGTTTTAATGTAACAGCGTTACATAAGCAATTTATTCATACTGAGTTTTCTGTAATCTACTCTTCAAGGCCGAGAAAGCCTGACCTGATGTAAACTCCTGACTTCAATGACTCATGTTATCATCATGAACGTCATCGCTGCTTGCTTGATGTATCGGAAAAATGAAGTATGTATGAGAACTTGTGGACCAGCACCCTTGATCACGATCTTAATCTGCAATAATTACGTCTTCTCGTGTTCGAGAAATCGCTCCTTTTTCAGTGAAGAATAGGAAATATATATCGTCCAAATGAGCGTCATTTTGCTAATTCCCACCCTCGATTACCAAGTTATGACGAAGCAGCGTCGATGATTACAGTCGAGTTAAGGAAATTATTCTACCCGAGTAATGTAGTATTTCACAATTTATTATCTCACAAAAGAGTACCCCAAAAATCACTAAGTCAAATTCCCCTTCTTAGGCAGCCGTTATTATGCCAGCCATACATCAGGAACCACGGCTATTACATATCTTTCATGTCTGTTTTCGTGTTGTCAGTCCATAGCTTTCGATTTAGCAGTGTAAGAAAATGTGGCCAACAATTTGCCTATGCTTACACAATTTTTTTTCTAATATACTTTATTTGACAACGTTACACTCAAACAGGATTTTGTTATATTGCTCGATCATTTTCTACCTAATTGTGGTAAAACAAATGCATTTCTAGCCAATGATTTTTTTTCTGACTGTTAGTTGACTCGATGTTCTCATCACCAAATACACTAAAACTAGAAGACACCTAAGGGGAATGATTTTATACTCTAAACTATCATCTATACTACGACGCACGCATCATTCCCGACACTTCAATTAGTTAGGTTCTAATGTTCTCAACTTCGTATCAAGATTCTCTGTGATTGCCACACACTACTTCCAAGGTCCCTTGCAAGTGGATAATAATTGTAATATGTTAATTAAACTGTGTTACATAGTTTTTGTATAAATAAAAAAGCGCACTAATGGGTATATCAGATTGGCATGTCAATATGAACAGTAAATGATGAGAGTATATAGCCAGGAAATACATAATATGGTGTGCAAAGAATTGGCTGCCGAAGGTGACGCCATTTCACTATTTAGCAGTGTGTCGTAATTTACCTAGTATCCAAACGTAGCCTAGTTTCCAATCTTCTTCCGGTTTCTTCCTCTTTGCAACAAGCATACTATAGCAGTCATTCTTAAGGACTAGCTAATTTTTTTCTCATCGCCAACGTAGACGACATT
>SDVV010025048.1:0-12488 GCA_016164225.1 Gammarus roeselii
CAAGCGCTCAAAGCGGTGGCCACCGCACCATCTCGCGGCGGTGACGGCGATGTCTGGGTGTCTGCTAACTGATGCGGTGTTGTCGTCTCAAGCGCTCAAAGCGGTGGCCACCGCACCATCTCGCGGCGGTGATGGCAATGTCTGGGTGTCTGCTAACTGATGCGGTGTTGTCGTCGCAAGCGCTCAAAGCGGTGGCCACCGCACCATCTCGCGGCAGAGATGGCTATGTCTGGGTGTCTGCTAACTGATGCGGTGTTGTCGTCTCAAGCGCTTAAAGCGGTGGCGGATTAGTCCTTTTGTTCCCAATATTGAGTCATTAGAAGAGACTTGTTGCTTTAATCCTTTTGTCTCGTGCTGCAGCAATCGTCATTCCTCCATCACACAGTTTTTGGCTATCAATGCGTACGGATCTGTCTGGTGCTGTGCCAAGGGTCAGCTTTTCCTCTAATTCCTCGTGCATGCACATCAGCACGCACCTGTAGGCATCACCATGAACTTGCATGCTCTTCTACAGTCAGTTGGATGATATAGTCCAACCAGGTGACTAACCACAAACGCCAAATCGTGGTTACTGAGTAGTAATTCTTCACCATGAATGGACCCCTGCATGGTGAAGAATTGCTACTTAGTAGCCACGATTTGGCGTGGTTACTGAGCGTGCGTCGAGTGACGTCATCGTGAATGCAGTTTCAGTGACGTCACTCAGCGTTCGATCACCATCTGACTCTAGGAGTCATAGAACTGATAGTTTCGTATTCGTGATACGATATAAAAGTATATTTTGTCAGTTCCGAATTTGTTTACCTAATTTTCGTTTATCTTGTAGGTTCTCTTTCTGATGACGTCACGCAGCGCACGACGCCAGCTGTCTTTTCTAGTACAGAGCTCGGCAAAATAACTGATTCTGTACCTGTAGTAAATCAATTGCATCTCGTCTTATGCCAACATCCGCATGTTCGAGTTAATTATTTAGGAATTTATCTTGTTATGTTTGCAGTAAATATGTCGCACTGCGTGCAACAGCTACCCGTGGTTTTTTTTCGTGATACAGGAAATATGAACGTGGTACAGCATGCACCAGTTGTATGTGCGGGTAAAGAAGCTCGGAAAAGATGAAAGATGGTGTGTGTTGAATGCACCTCTGGTCATCTTAGATTTAAAAAATAGATTTTGTTCAATTGTCTTCCGACTTGCATGTCAGCAGTCCATGTCAGCAACCAATGTCAGCAGAAAAAAAAAGATGAGCAAATGTGAGCTGAATTTTTACAAATTTAGTTCAGGATGTTATCCGGGACATTCCTCGGATTGCGCTCAAAGTTTATTTTATGAAACAATGATTACATCTACTACCGTTATTAGGAAAATCCATTTTATTTGATGAAACTGTATATTCAAAGCTGTAGATCGGTGTACAATGTCCTCGTGAAGGAAACCTTTCTCCGTGCGCGCTATCACATTGATCCGCGAGTCTGATAGACCTACTGATTGTGTTGATAATTAATCACCATGCCATGACAAGTTCTAGTTAACTAATCTCTGCGATTGCTGTTTGCTCAGTGGAAGATTGGAAGGAAAAAATGTGTCTTGAGTTAACGTTACCTGCTTGTAGGGCAGCTCATCAGCATGTATCCGTTTGTCAAAGTAGATATTGTCATAATGTTACCCCAGCTCATTGCAACCATCATTACCTTATCGTCTGCAGGGTCGTACCCTACACGGGAGCTCAATAAAGCTTGCTTCAGGGCTCCGGTGGAGATGAGCCTCTTAGTCTAATTTAATCTTCTGCAGGGTCTGGTGATCGCGGGCTTGGGGGACCTAGCTCGGCCCGCTGAGAAGCTTTCCACCTCGCAGTCCGGCGCGCTGGCCGCCACAGGGATCATCTGGTCGAGGTGCGCTCTCAAGCTGCTGGCTGGGCCTGCGCCAATCACCCTAAGACGCCCATGCTTTTGCTAAAACTTTTGTTTATGAGCTCGTCAGTGAATCAGTTCGCCTGGTCTCAGCACGACGTGCCTCTGTTAAATTGACGCCTATCTTACTCAGCACCAGTAAAGCGCCTCAGTACTTCAGTCCGAGTCAGAAATGAGCGCGAGTTGAATATGCATGAATTAAACCCTTTCGTAACCAGGATAGGACATTCGCATTTGAATTTTTTTTCTCGGAATATGCTACATAGTGACTAACTGCATTGTACAATATAATCTAATTACTTGTGAAATTATCAACTTCTCCGTGTTTTTGTGGAAACACAATTAGAAAAGCTGGTTCAAGTTGAACTGCTCACCTCGACGAGCTCTATAACTAAGAAGAAAACTATCCAAGAAATCACATCGTACAATTGAATATCATCAAAAGAGAATTAGCTATTTACAATTCTCTCTCTTTCACTGGACAGGGATATAAAATCAGGGGAATCTTTGAAGTTATCTTGGTTAGGTGGATCAATTGGTCTTCACATGATAGCAACATTTATTCAATCATAAGCAGTTACAAATCTCAAGCACACAAATGAAAATTCATCCAGGCGTCTTCCAAATAAAATGAAATACAATAAAAATCTTATTTTGTCACTGAATACTTGTGGAGTTTTGAATAATACATTTGAGTGACTGTCGGTAGGGGTCGGGTTGGGCCGCTCACCTCAACAATTTCTACGACCGAACAAAACTTCCCTCGTCCTCGGAGTCATCCACCTGTGGTGGACGCGGAGAAGTTGGGGTTGCCCAAGGGTAGACGGGGCCCACCTGTCACAGCTGAGGGCGGGCAGCACACGGCTCTCCAGTGATACCAGCAGAGAACAAGGAGTGTCCTTTCCGATCTCTGTTTGCGATGCCGGGGTCTGTCCGATACGGTCGAGCACGTCATGACATCGTGCCCGACCTTTGCACACAGCAGGCTTAACCATAATATCACGTCAGTGTGACTGTGGGAACGCCCGCGTGACGGAATCAACTTCCTCAGCAGCGTAGGTTTGATATAAAGGCTTGCCCTTGCTGAAACATACCCAGCATGCACACATGTCGATGGGTTCCCTAACTTAGACTGTACGCAGGCGATGACTCCATCGCTGTAGGACGAGCCAGTTTTGAGCAACAACAACCTGGTTCAGCGGATGGCATTCAACACCCTCTGTTCACGTCTTCATCGACGGCGTCGTCGTGGACGCGACCTGTGCGCTGCCCGGACCTCGGGTCGCCCGACAAAATACCAGACACCAGAACCGCAACACACTTATATCGTTTTTCCCTATAGGGAAGTGAACAAACCTCGGCATACCTTCCCTTTCTTCGTCTTCTCCAAGCTGTTGACTTAGACTCCAACCCTGAACCCCACGCATACCCATATCTCACCTGCGGCCGTTCTGACATGCGTCGCGATGGCGCAAACCAGTGCAGATGGACACACAAAACAATGCTTTGGTATCCAAAACAACAGAAATATACTGCACGGGAAGCAATGCATTACTGCCACTCAACCCACAACATTAATACAGACTTTATCAATAACATCCTTCCTCCCGCATCAACACAGGTGAACCCTGTCAAGGCTGAAGTGCGGGCATCACACGACCCAACCATCGAAGCAACATAGACTTATGAACGCCCCTTCCGATCTGTGCTTGTTGTGTCAGGGCGTACCCGATACAGTCGAGCACGACATAAAGTCGCTGCGTGACCTGTGAAAGCGCCGCGGGAAATCATGCATTTTCTCAGGATGTAGGTTTATTATAGGGACCTACACCTGTCGTGACATTCTCAACATGCAAATGTCGGTGAGTATCCCGGCTTTCGTGCGGTGGCCCGTCTCTGATCCCTCCACCGGAAAAGGAGCTAGGGCTAAGCAACAATAAAAACTTCTCCGAATCTGCCACCTGTCTGTATCATCTATAAACGGCAACTGACTCGACTTCCTACTCTGACCATTTATTTGTTCCTAATAGCTCCAAACCTCGACCCATTAAACTCGCATCATCTTCCTGACCATGTAGAGATCTCGAACAACCAGGGAAACAGCTTAACCTGTCTTAGTTCCACTTTCAATGGGATCCAGCACTCACCTCCTCCCTTCTCTGACTCAGGTTCCCCCTTCAACTAAGAAACTCTGACCGCTCATTACAAGACTTACATTATCTGCACACCTACTATTCCTTATGCCACACCACCGTTCTCCGTCCACCGCATTATCTGTACTCTACCACTCCTAATGCCACACTGTTCTCCGTCCACCGCATTATCTGTACTCTACCACTTCTAATGCCACACTGTTCTCCGTCCACCGCATTATCTAATCCCATGCTTAGCACTCTCTTGCACAACTTACACTTCACGCACAACAAACTCATACCTCTTGAATTGCTTCTTTGTCTTCATCTCCTTTGCTCTTATACAGCGAAATAATGCAAGCACTGTGCCACGCAATTGGCACCATCACCGACACAGAGCAGTCTTTCTTTAACCGTACCACCCATTCGACTACCGTTACGCCACCCCTCTGTCAGCACTCAGTCGCAATACCGTCCATACCAGGGGTTTTCCCTGCTTGCATCGCCTCTTCTTAATAGTGCCAGCAACAATTCTCGTTCCCGAAATCGGCATCCTTGTACCACCACCCACAACAATGTTGGCCTCACTGACATCCTCAACATTCGACAGCTCCCCTAAAACGCAGCCCACCTCCCGTACATCTCCACTCTTTAACAACAACCGGATTAACATATTTCACCCTCTCATCCTTACTTGAGTCCAACACTCTCACCCTCTTCACTTCTTTCCAAAATTTTCACACAACTGCTTACTGCCCCTCTTTGCGGCCTCACCACACGCTTTGCTTCTAGCTTTTCTTTTTAGTTGTCTTAGACCACCACCGACCTCCCCTGTAACAACTCTTCCGAAGTCTCTTTACTTCTGAGTCACTGCCATTTTAACCTCATCGTTTCAGCTCTTGCTACCCATCTTTCACACACATTTCTTGCACATCTCAACATAGCATCCCTAATCGTCTCTCATCCTTCCTCGACATTCCCAAGTCCTTGCCCTCTCATTGTCATATTACTCCTTCAACGCCTGCTGAAACACCTCGGCTCTACTTGCCACATTCAATTCACTCCCACTTTTTTGTTCCTCTTCCACCGCTGCTCCACTCTCACTCCTTGCAGCAGTAGATGATCAGACCCTCCTCGACCCTCCCCTCTCAACACCCACACATCCAAGAGGCTCATGACTTCTCGAGATCAACACAAAATCCATGGGCTCTCTGTCCACCACTGCACCACGGGTTATTTTACCCTTGTTTACTCATGGACATCTCGCTTATTGAACAAGCTGTTTTCCACCACTAGCTCAATGCTCAAATCTATCTCTTTCCACTGTCTTGCTACCTGGATCTCCATACCTCCCTATCACATTCTCCCACCACTGCGTCTCCAACTCTCGCATGTAGGTCCATGTTACATTGACCTAGTTATTCAACAAGTATCTGCCTATTACCTCCTACTCTCCTCCTATGCTTTTATTTTCAATTCTTTTATTCCTGGTCATTCTGACTCCATTGATTTCCTTTTTGCATTCTTACCCTAATAGCATCGACCTCCTCCATATCTCGCAAAACACTCTCAGACAGATCAATCCTAAATTGACCCTCTTCTCCTCACTGCTCTCTCTTCCTGGCCCCCCTAGGCATCTGTTAGGTTCACGGGCCGCACGGAGTCACGGCCCAACCGGGGGGTGAACACCCTTATTTCCCTTCAGACTCTCCTCTTCTTCACATTTTACTATCTCTCCTTTTCTTCCCCATCCTGATTTGCTTGACTTTTCATTTACCTCATTTGCATCTTATGTTTAGTTCAAATTTCCTTAAACTTGTCTCGGACTCCTTCTTAACAACTCTCCTAATAGTCGCTGCACATAAACACACACATACACACGCACGCACGCACACACAGACACACACCTCCAACACTCACACACTGGTTCTAACTATTCTCCTTTTGAGTGGCAAATAACAGCCAAATTGCGCTCTTTCTTTCATGCAACCCTTTTTTTACGACTATTCCTTCTTTTTCTCTTCATTCTTGCTGTTCTCATGCGTGAAATTCCCTACACCTAGTGTAGATCTCATGCATGGGATCCCCGTTTTCTGTCTCTTCTTCATCTTCCCCCTCAGCAGGTGTTGGAGCGCGTACCCGCACCTTATGGACTACTGCGGATCCTTGGGGCTCTGAAGCAGGGTAGGTAGTGTGTTATCTCTCCTTACTGCCATCCGGGGTGTGCTGGAACCATATGGCCTCAGCACCTTAGGAGTTCCTGTACCTCCTGTGGCACCCGTACAGACCATAGACGTTCGCCGCGCAAAGAACTTTGCATTTGCGCAGTAGTATACCTTAACTCGAACATTGAAAAGAAGAAATCAAAGACTAACTTGATGCAGCACTGTTTGCTGGTTTGACATTCGGCGCCAGAAGGACGATGACTCCAGCTCGCTAGAAAGCCTCGTCACTCTAATCTAATCTCTCTTCCTGGTCTGTATGCGCTCACAAGCACCCATTTTTCTATTCTCAACATAACTTTCACTCACGTCAATCTATCCTCCCACTCTGCAATACTATTTTCCAACCTATAACTCATTAACTACATACCTTCTTGTGCCCAGCCTTCCTCCACCCTACATTCCTTCACCCTACATTCCTTCCATTGTCACACTAAACTCGCATTCGCCCCCTACCTTTCAACATCGTCTCTCTCAGCGTCAACACATCGAACTTCTTCACCACGCACATCTCAGTATTCTTTAACTTCTTTGCTTTATTCGTACTACAAGCATGCATTTTTAGCGACCCTAACAGAAGGGGTGGGGGAGTGCCCGGCAATTATGACGCATCAAGAGAAACGTGAACGCTGGCGAACCCTGTTGCAAACACTGATCTCAGACTTCTCTGGTCCCAAAGTGTGGGGTGCAGGTGTCCTGGCTTCACCCTTGAAGCAAAAGGGCCAAGTTTGGTATCTGCAGAAGGCGTATTCATCTGAGCAACAATTGCGTTTGGAGAAACGTAGGCCTGTCCACCCTCAGCTCGTCTTGCGGTCTTAGAGGGAAGAAATTACAGAAAAGAAGATCCACAGCACCTTCATTTCATTCCTATTTGTCGCCTCGTGTGATACCTAGAAGTACGGTAGCAAGTCTTAACCTCTGCCACAGGGTTGAAAATACTTGCTACTGTCTCACGTATGTAGTTTGTTGTCTTTACTCCAAGGGTGCAGCGACAAGCCACAGGTCGACGACCACGCCCTCGACCTATAATGCTGTGAAATGAAAAGGCTAGATTTAACTTGAAGTTTGAGCATTATAACCTTTTTGTCATTTATTTGTCTCTTTGTTTCATTTCATTTTACTTTTTGTTTCATCGTTTTTGTTGCGTATGTGGCGTGAAAATGATACACTATAATAATCACTTTAATGTTTATTTGATTGCTTCTATTTTCTGCTCTCTCCTCCTATGTGGATTTTAATTTTTTGACGTCGTTATAATGGTTATTTGGCAGTTCGGTTCTTCTGTTGGAAAAATTTCACAATTTCCATGACTGGTCTTTTCATGAGGCATCATTTGTCTCTTCAACGTCTCCGGTAGTTGCTTCTAACGTGTTAGATATTCAACTTTTTCCGACCTACTATCCTGATGGAGAACATTTGTACAACTTGTAACCCTTCTTGGTCATTTTTTTTAAATTTTTCTGGTGACTGGTCTAAACAATAGGTAGCTATATTTTTTTCAAAACAAAATTCAAGCATTATTATTCGAGTAGATAAATTGTTTTTCTCTACCTAACCTGAGTATACGAGTTTATTCCTGCCTTCAGGTACTCTCTGGTGATCATTCCCAAGAACTGGAATCTGTTCAGCGTAAATGTGTTCGTTGCTGTGACAGGGTGCTACCAGCTCTACCGTATCTTCCAGTAAGTAAAAGATGGCTGATTGCAGTAGAAATATCATGTAGACTTCAAGGTAGCAATTGAACATTGTCTCCTCTTTTAGCATGTTGCTACAGGAAGAGGCATTTCGAACGAAAGCAAGCTTATTTGTGAATGAATACTGAATAGTGTACGGTGTGATTTTGTGCAAAACTAAGAATGTAAGCAAAGCGAGCCTCATGTGGAGTACAGGACAGAAACTTGGGGAGTGAGAATGGGTGCGATAAAAGTTGAATGCATTGGAGAGGAAATGCTTGAAAAGCATGCCAGGTGGGACGCTAATGGATAGAATCCGAAATGAGAATTTGCGAATCAGAACGGGGTTGGGGAGTGAGCTGGCTGTTGGAGTAGATCTGCAGGTTCGAGGTGGTTTGGACAAATGGAGAGGAGGAGTGCAGCTAGTGCTTTGAAGGAGATCTAAAATGGGACTGAGCTTTGGTTGAATATATTGATTCAATGCAGCGTTAATGAACAGTGGTATCTATGTGGAGGAAGCGAGTGAGCGTGCAAGGAATAGAAGAGATGAGTGTGACGTGTCCTCGGCTGTCCGAGCCTGTCCTGTCGTACGGCGAGTTGGTCATGGGCGGGGGTAGAGCCCGTCAGATATGATGCGGCAGAAGAAGACAGTAAAAACTGTCTCGCCCTGCTGCTGACACTATTCTCTGAGCTTACTTCTAACCTGGAGTGAGTGGATGGTCTCCTTGCGGGCCCTTTTGCGGTATAGTCACGATTTGTTAGTATGATCGCACGGGAGGGCTTGGTATGGATTGTCTTACTGTCTGACACCATCAGACTTGCACGGGGCTATCTGCGTGTATAGAACCTAATTTACAGGTTCTTCACCGTCAATTACAGTTTTCCTTGCTTGAACTTGCGTGACTGGGTGTCATGCAGTGAGCTTTAGGCAGCGAGAGCGGCAATTATGACGCAGCTGGGGTAAATGAAGTGGAAGCTGTTGTACCCTGCTGCTGACATTGATCTTGGACTCCACTCCTGACCTGAGGTGTGTGTTGTAGGATCCTGGCTGAACGAACCTTTTAGCGCTAGAAGCCTAAATTTTGGTGTGTGTGTTAGTGCATGGGAGGTGTAAGGTTCGCGTTTTGCCATCGGCCATCCCTGTTCTACTGAGATGGGCCCCTAAATCTATTATAATCCCCTTAAATGATGGCACTCCTTTTTTTAACCTTCAAGTACCTTTGATATTTCTATGAGGCATAGTATTTATGAAAATATCAAATATAAGTCATCTAACGAGATGTTGTGTTCTTTGAATAACATTTATAATTTTCTGTACAGGTATCAACAACAGCAGAAAGCCATTGCAGCTGCTACGTCCACTTCATGAGTATTGTGAATATCGGAGGAGAAAGCGAACTGGTTCTACAAAAAGTTGTTTATTATTACAAATATTGCTAGGTCAGTTAAGTAGCTGGTCTGGATAGTGGTATTTTTTGTATCTTATTGTGTTGGCATACAGTGCGCACTTTCATGTCGTAGCGTGAGGTGGCAATTCTCAATCGTACTGAAAGATGGCTGCGTGAGGTGCCACATGTTTGGGAGTGAGGTGGCAACTCTCAGCCACACTGACATGTCAGCGTGAGGTGGCAATTGTCAGCCACACTGGCATGTCAGCGTGAGGTGGCAACTCTCAGCCACACTGACATGTCAGCGTGAGGTGGCAATTCTCAGCCACACTGGCTTGTCAGCGTGAGGTGGCAACGCTCAGACACACTGACATGTCAGCGTGAGGTGGCGACGCTCATGCACTGTCATGTCAGAGCATTGGATAGCTACGCTCACAGGCATACCGTAGCATTGGGTGACACCGCTCAGACCCACTGACATGTCGTAGCGAGGGGAGGCGGGGCTGGAGCTCTCTGACGCACGGACATGTCGCAGTATGGGGTGGCTACGCTATCTGACGCACTGGCAGCGCTGGCAGCTGGTTTGACGTTCGGTGCCGGAAGGACACTGACTCCAGTGCACTAGAGAGCCATGGCACTCTAACCTAATCTGTCTGACGCACTGCCATGACGTGAAGCAGCAACACTTTCATTGGGACCAGATATTAGGCTGCTGGCGCAGTATTTCATATTTCATCCTCCGCATCGCAAGTATCAGCTCTCAATGCTCAATAAACACTTGCTTGAAAATTGTAATGTTGCCTTTGTGGTGGTATGCATATGTTTAATTTTAGTTTGTTAGTACAGTATTTACAGGTACGTTGTTATTGCGCATCGCTCGAACAAAGTTTCTTTCAACATAACGGACTGCTACTTAAAAAGATAGCTACTGATTTTACTTGAGGGTAACAAACACAGATTTGAAAGTACGCGGAACACGCTAGCGGCCACTCTGCTAGCGATTTGTTGTTGGGTTGAAAATAACCTTATGGATGTCCATTCTACGCAGTATTCCCTTGACATCGAAACCTTAATAAGGGCCGTAACTCACAGATACTTCAATAATATCATCTTGTTTCTATTTATGTGCAAGGCAGCATTTGAACGAGGCAAATACAGGATATATTTTTTTAGAGTATCGCACATTTCTAACGTACAAGTGCTTCCGAGACGCATCCTCTTTTCATACAGTGATAGCGTTTGTACTCACAGAGGTAGCTGGTGCATTCTCAGAATTGTTATAAGATAATTCTCACCAAGCTTTAATAATTAATTAAAGCTTGGTGAGAATTCTAGAAAGATACCACAATATATTTGCTGCGCCCCGAATACAATGCAATACAAAGGAACCTCCTACGGCAGCTGATACCTGACAGATAGTTCTATAGTAAATGCACCTAAAGGTGCGGCCGTGATTATTTCACACAGCCAGAACCAGATGCCTCTGGAGTTAATGATAAGAATCGTAGCCGTTGTAAAGCGAGGAATGTTGTCGGGAAGAGTGTGTTTCAGCTGCCCATGAGAGTATAGAAATACGAACTATTTGAAATAATGTTGCATCTTGAACGCACCAAGTACTTGGAATGCTGTTATGACCAGCTGTGAAATAATGCGTTCTAGCTTGCGGCTTATGCCTTGATTGTTATACATCAGTTCGGGCTTGACGCTAATGTCGCTGCTTGTGTGCTGATTACGAATTGATTGCCAGGTTCTAATGCTTTTAGGATTGGTTTGTTTTCTTGATTGTTTTACAAAAGCTGATGTATACTAGATAAATAACTGGATGGTTTCAATTGATCAAGTATCGAGATGTTGATGCAGCAAATCATGGTGATAGTACGCTACCCGGTCTTGAACATTTGAAGGATAAACTTGCAAACATTCGTAGCCTCGTCTAGTTTCTAATGTGTTGAATTTGCTCATCATTTTTTAAACGAAGTGACGGCGTAACTTTCCGAACAAGAATTGCTGGGGGCCGCCTTCTCAATTTTCTCTGGTGAATGTCACATTTCAGAAAAAATAAGGCAAATGGTTTATTCCGACGTTCAAAACAGTCGGGAAGTTTTGGCAAACACTTTTACATTTTATCATGGTATCTAAATGTATTTGATGTATTGTGAATGTACAATTCTGTTTCAAAATTAGTTATATGTGCCTCCGCTTCGACTGTTACTGATCGACATAGCTAAACACCAGTTAGTGTATTTCTGCAAAGGTGTCTTTACGAAGCAAGTTTATTCATCATTACGTTCTGGAAGTTATTAGGCAGACTGTGCAAAGGAAATATCTGGGTTTTCTTTATGTTCATTGACCGATAGATTGGCACTAAGTTCTTGTGCATCTAACAAGATATCTTCCGTAGGCTGCGTTGATCTGCAGCTGTCAACCTTTTGTTCAGAGTAGGATTTGACCTCTGCCTTTAGAGACTGTTTTCATTGATGTGTGGTTAACCGTATGATTTAACGTATATAAACTGTTTATATTGTTTTTCAAATCTCTATTATTTAGCAGAGCTGTGAATTGATTTCTAACTGGTTTGCTTCTAAACGTGTTTATATTCCTCTGCTGCAAGCTGAGTGCGCTGCCTTCATCTCCATAGCTTTGGCCCGGCGCTCAGTTCAAAGTTAGACTGTTGGGGAAGATGGTGTACGCAGATACAATCTCAAATCCTTAGTTCAAAACTTCTTGGTAGAAATCGGCCAAACGATGAGAAAACGCATCTAAATACTGTATCTTGCTCAGCACTGCTCAAGAATTTTGTCCAGCACTGCTCCAGGATATTGCCAGGCATTGCTCTAGGTCGAACTAACCTTTTGCAGGATTTTTTTTAATGGAATTTAAGAAATTGCCTACCGAGGCACAATATAATTCGAATTAGTGGTAATTGGCCCAGTGACTTGTTAATTGGTTACTGGCCCCTCTGAAGCTTTATAACGGCCGTATTTGTCCAAGGCAGGACAAAATACTTGTCCACGTGTCCGAACTAATTATGGTTCAGACACATGGACAGGTTTACACTGATGACTTGTTCAGTGAAATTCGTCATCACGATGACCGAATTCTGTTTGGTGTACTGATATCAGTTTTTGGGGGCTTCGTTTTCTTGGAAACGAAAAAACAAACATAT
>SDVV010025049.1:0-12487 GCA_016164225.1 Gammarus roeselii
GTACCTGGTGTGAGGGCACCTACCCCTGAGGTAATGTTGACGCGATGGAGCTTGTCGGTACCTGGTGTGAGGGCACCTACCCCTGAGATAACGTTGACGCGATGGAGCTTGTCGGTACCTGGTGTGAGGGCACCTACCCCTGAGGTAATGTTGACGCGATGGAGCTTGTCAGTACCTGGTGTGAGGGCACCTACCCCTGAGGTAATGTTGACGCGATGGAGCTTGTCGGTACCTGGTGTGAGGGCACCTACCCCTGAGATAACGTTGACGCGATGGAGCTGCGACATTAACTAACTCATTACACGGTCCTGGTCTCCTCTTCAATGGGAAACACTTCAAAAGGTTCATGGAAGAAGTGCGCGGTATCATAATCTGAGGGTGACATACTGATTTGCTGATGGTAAAATGTTAGGAGTTCGTAGAAGAAATACGCAAAACATGTATCTTACAGAATAACATATACAAGGATTGTAGACCTGCATAAATATGACAAGGAGAAAGTAACAATGTTAACAAATTATACAGCATGGGTTACCAAAACGTGAATAAATGAGGAATAAATGCGAGATCTACAACATTGCTACCAGAGATGCTAACAGGGATACCTGCTGACGTGCAAGTGTGTGTTGCTACCAGAGATGCCGGGTAACATGGAAGGATATGTTGCTGCCAGGGATGCCTGGTGACAAGCAGCGGTTCGTTGCTTCCAGGGATGCGGGCTGACAAGCATAGCTACCAGGAATGCCGGCTAACACGCAGGGGTGTGTTGCTACAAGGGATGCCTGCTAACACGCAGAGGTGTGTTGCTACTATGGATGTCTATTGACACGCTAGGGTATGTTGCAAGTTCACACATAAATTGCTCGATCGACTTTAATTTTCCTCCTATACCTAATGTGTTCATAAATAAATATTTTCAAATTGTCTTTTCACAGTAACAATTTCAATTAAATCAAATAAAAATATCGAAATATAATCGTAAAACTTTCAAATTATAACATTGATTATTCACAAGCGAAATATTTTAGAGACTACCCAAAGGCACGGCCCCTGAGGACTGCGTAAATACGTTCATTGTTTTCTGTTCACATCAGTCTTCAGCTCTTCGCTTTCCGACCTTTCCGCTTCAATTTTCTTTATTAACTATTTCGGGCAAAAGAAATAGTCCAAGTGATCATTGAACACCCCGCATAATCCCACCCTGTTTACCTTTTTGATGATGAATATTGCGACAACAGTTTGACGCCCTCCTGCATCGTGCGCCAGCTGTGTTGAAGAGAAGAATATTGCGACAACAGTTTGACGCCCTCCTGCATCGTGCGCCAGCTGTGTTGATGAGTTTACATGTTCAGCACCAAAAAACACAAAATGCAGCTGCGTGGAGGTGGACGTACTGTGATGCAATTGCGTGTGTACTGAGACCCCAGGCTGCAGGTGTACTGAGACCCCAGTCTGCAGGTGTACTGAGACCCCAGGCTGCAGGTGTACTGAGTCAGTTCCTTGTGGCAGGGTATTAGGCTAGTGCAATTGCGCAGTGCACTATGGAGACAGTTCGATGGTGCAGTGTCTCAAGAAACCAGTTCGATGCACTATGGAGCCAGATCACTGGTGCAATGTTCTAAAGAGACAGTTCGATGGCACAGTGTACTAAGGAGCCTGTTCGATGGTTCGGTATGCTCAGGAGTCAACTCGATGGTGCAGTGTACTATGGAACGAGTTCAATGGTACAATTTACAGAGCCAATCCAATGGTGCAGTGTACTAAGAAGCCAGGTTGATTGAAGAGTGTACTGAGACAGTTCGACGAACTGAGACAGTTCGTCGAACTGTCTGGTGCAGACAGTTCGACGATGCAGTGTAATGAGCCAGTTCGATGACCCAGTTAAGGAGCCAGTGTGGTAGTGCAGTGTACTAAGGAGCCAGTGTGGTAGTACATTGTACTAAGGATTCAGTGTGGTAGTGCAGTGTACTAAGCAGCTAATATGGCAGTACAGTGTACTAAGGAGCCAGTGTGGTAGCGTCACTGTAGTAGTGGCACTGTGGTAGTGGCACTGCCTTTATCTGCCACTGTGATAGCGGCACTGCCTTCATCTGCCACTGTGGTAGTGGCACTGCCTTCATCTGCCACTGTGGTAGTGGCACTGCCTTCATCTGCCACTGTGGTAGTGGCACTGCCTTTATCTGTCACTGTGCTAGTGGCACTGCCTTCATCTGCCACTGTGGTAGTGGCACTGCCTTCATCTTCCACTGTGGTAGTGGCGCTGCCTTCATCTGCCACGGTAGTAGTGACACTGCCTTCATCTGCCACTGTGGTAGTGACACTGCCTTCATCTGCCACTGTGGTAGTGGCACTGCCTCCATCTGCTACTGTGGTAGTGGGACTGCCTTCATCTGACACTGTTGTAGTGACACAGCCTTCATCTGCCACTGTGGTTGTGACACTGCCTTCATCTGCCACAGTAGTAGTGGCACTGCCTTTATCTGCCATTGTGGTAGTGGCACTGTCTTCATGTGCCACTGTGGTAGTGACACTGCTCCATCTGCTACTGTGGACCAGCGTCTCTGTGCTCTGTGGCAGTGGCACTGCCTTCATCTGCCACTGTGTTAGTGGCACTGCCTTCACCTGCCACTGTGGTAGTGATACTGCCTTTATCTGTCACTGTGGTAGTACCACTGCCTTCACCTGCCACTGTGGTAGTGACACTGCCTTCACCTGTCACTGTGGTAGTGGCACTGCCTTCACCTGCCACTGTGGTAGTGGCACTGCCTTCACCTGCCACTGTGGTAGTGGCACTGCCTTCACCTGCCACTGTGGTAGTGGCACTGCCTTCACCTGCGTCAGTGGGTCAGGTCTATCCACATGCTAGGGTGGAGATGCCAACATTGAGGAGGCATGGAGACGCATGAAAAGATGACGTAACTGAGTAAAGCACACAAGCTTCTTGTCTGCCTTGTTTCTGCAGCAAAATGGAACCTCAATATAGTATTTGTATAAAGAGACATAACATATTCAGTATATAATTTGACTGTAATGTGTCTATAAAATAACGGTATTAAACTGATGGAACAACAAACAAGCAAAAACGTGTGTAGAGGTTAAATGAGTACAGTTTAGTTGCTTTCAAATAATTTGAGATTTAATTTTTGTTGCTTTTCATCAAAATTTCTTGATGGAGTAACTACTTTATACATCATTGCAATATTTGTTTTCGATCTTTTTATATAGTCGTTTTCAATTACATTCAAAAGTAAGTTCGAACATCGTTAAGAGCAACGTTCTAAGGAGCAATTAAAAGTAGCTGCAGTGTGTTATGGTGCAGTATGCAATGGTGCAGTGTGTTATTCTTACCTTTGATTATTACCTTCGCAGCCCTCACATGGGCTCAGCATACCCAGTCGTCAGGTGCACCGAACCAGGAGAGGCCAGCACAGCCATGCGCGCCAGCACCTACAAAGACTCCGCAGAACAACAACGGGAAGATGCTGGAAGGGATGCGCACCTTTGGCTTTCAGATAACAAATCCAAAGCCACTCGCATGAAAACCCAAAGCGTAACTACAACCCAGCAGAAAACTATAAAAGCAAGTTCATATACACATATGCATATATATAAAAAGAAAAAAAAAGAAACAAGCAACAGGACAAATCACACCACAGACTCGCCAACACGACTGGGAACGCATGACCCTAGCACTCAAACAACCTATTCCCCATAAACTCAGCCAACCCTGCCTTGAAAGTAGAAATGGTAGTAGACTCGACAACAGCAGGAGGCAGTTCATTCCATATCCTAATGCATAGAACATATAAAAACCTCCCTGCCACATCCACAGAGCAGCGGGGCATCAAGAGTTTGTCTGATGACCCCGCGTCCTGCCATTCAGCAACCTTTGGAATAGAATGGACAAATCAAAACCCTCCGTGTCACAACACAAAATTCTCCAATACTTTATGAGGTTACTTCTCAGTAACCTGCCCTTGGTTTAAAACAAATTGAGAGCCATCAGCCTGTCATGGTAGGACATCTCAGACAGACCATGCACCTGTTTGGTCCACCTCCTCTGAACAGACTCAAGCAACTTCACATCCTGGTCATAAACAAGATTCCACACACAGGAGCAGTGATCAAGAATGGGCCTGACATGTGTCACAAAGAGTGCGACCATGAAACCTGGCTTCTATTCAGTGTCGACCTAAGCAAATCACTACAAAGACCAGCAGCTCGTCTCACAACTCCTCTGACATGGCCATTAAACTTAAGACCAACATCCACATGAACTCCCAAATCGCGATGAACTTGGACAAACTCCAAACGAGCCCCCCAAGAGTGTAAACAGCCTCTGCACCGAGACCAATCCAACCAGCAAAACGTCTTCTGAAACGTAAAACGACACAATTGCTTGAGTTCAATGACAAATTCCATGAAGAAGTAGTCTGGAATACTTTGTCAAGGTCTCCATGCAAAGCAGACACACCACCAGCAGCATCGTGACATTGGAAAGACAAATAAGCTTTAAAACCATCGGCAAATGCGCCCAACTTAGATGCAAGGTTATCCGTCAATAAATTAACATATATAAGAAAGAGGACTGAACCCAAGACTGAACCCTGTGGAACCCAACTCAGAACATCCCTCGGCTCACTATTCACTCCATCAACGCCAACACACATAATTCGATATTGAAGAAAACAACCAATTCACCTCAACACAACCTCAGAAACTCCAAGAGCCTGCAACTTCAAAAGCAAAATGGGATTGGAAACAACATCATATGCCTTTGAAAAATCAAGCATGGCCATATCTACAACCAAACCAGCATCAACAGACTTAACTACATCTGAATAGACCAGCAACATCTGATCCTTTGTTGATCTAGCCTTCCTAAATTCAAATTGTCTGGAAGAAAGGAGCTGGTAAGACTCGAAATAGTCCACCAGCTTAGCAGCAACAATCCTCTCCATCGATTGTGTTATGGTGCTGTGTGCTAGAAGCGAGTTTTGTGTTGTGATGCAAAGCCTTATTTTGGTGCGAGATCCTTGTGGATGGTTTCATGAGTACGAGGCGTGGAGAACCACTAATCCCTGTCGATGGTTTCATGAGTACGAGGCGCGGAGAACCACTAATCCCTGTCGATGGTTTCATGAGAACGAGGCGCGGAGAACCATTTATCCCTGTCGATGGTTTCATGAGTACGAGGCGCGGAGAACCACTAATCCCTGTCGATGGTTTCATGAGTACAAGGCGCGGAGAACCACTTCTCCCTGTCGATGGTTTTATGAGTACGAGGCGCGGAGAACCACTAATCCCTGTCGATGGTTTCATGAGTACGAGGCGCGGAGAACCACTAATCCTTGTCGATGGTTTCATGAGTACGAGGCGCGGAGAACCACTAATCCCTGTCGATGGCTTCATGAGTACGAGGCGCGGAGAATCACTAATCCATGTCGATGGTTTCATGAGTATGAGGCGCGGAGAACCACTAATCCCTGCCGATGGTTTGATGAGTATGAGGTGCGGAGAACCACTAATCCATGTCGATGGTTTCATGAGTACGAGGCGCGGAGAACCACTAATCCCTGTCGATGGTTTCATGAGTACGAGGCGCGGAGAACCACTAATCCCTGTCGATGGTTTCATGAGTACGAGGCGCGGAGAACCACTAATCCCTGTCGATGGTTTCATGAGTACGAGGCGCGGAGAACCACTAATCCCTGTCGATGGTGTCATGAGCATGAGGCGTGGGGAACCACTAATCCCTGTCGATGGTTTCATGAGTACGAGGTGTGAAGAACCACTAATCTCTGTCGATGGTTTCATGAGTACGAGGTGCGCAGAACCACTTATCCCTGTCGATGGTTTCATGAGTACGTTGCGCGGAGAACCACTAATCCCTGTCGATGGTTTCATGAGTACGAGGCGCGGAGAACCACTAATCCCTGTCGATGGATTCATGAGTATGAGGCGTTTAGAACCACTAATCCCTGTCGATGGTTTCATGAGTACGAGGCGCGGAGAACCACTAATTCCTGTCGATGGTTTCATGAGTACGAGGCGCAGAGAACCACTAATCCCTGTCGATGGTTTCATGAGTACGAGGCGCGGAGAACCACTAATCCCTGTCGATGGCTTCATGAGTATGAGGCGTTTCGAACCACTAATCCCTGTCGATGGTTTCATGAGTACGAGGCGCGGAGAACCACTAATTCCTGTCGATGGCTTCATGAGTATGAGGCGCGGAGAACCACTAATCCCTGTCGATGGTTTCACGAGTATGAGGCGTAGAGAACCACTAATCCCCGTCGATGGTTTCATGAGTATGAGGCGTGGAGAACCACTAATCACTGTCGATGGTTTCATGAGTATGAGGCGTGGAGAACCACTAAACCCTGTCGATGGTTTCATGAGTACGAAGCGTGGAGAACCACTAAGCCCTGTCGATGGTTTCATGAGTACGAGGCGCGGAGAACCACTAATTCCTATCGATGGTTTCATGAGTATGAGGCGCGGAGAACCACTAATCCCTGTCGATGGCTTCATGAGTATGAGGCGCGGAGAACCACTAATTCCTGTCGATGGTTTCATGAGTATGAGGCGCGGAGAACCACTAATCCCTGTCGATGGCTTCATGAGTATGAGGCGTGGAGAACCACTAATCCCCGTCGATGGTTTCATGAGTATGAGGCGTGGAGAACCACTAATCCCTGTCGATGGTTTCAAGAGTATGAGGCGTGGAGAACCACTAATCCTTGTCGATGGTTTCATGAGTATGAGTCGTGTAGAACCACTAATCCCTGTCGATGGTTCCATGAGTTTGAGGCTTGGAGAACCAATAATCCCTGTCGATGGTTTCATGAGTACAAAGCGCGGAGAACCACTAATCCCTGTCGATGGTTTCATTAGTATGAGGCTTGGAGAACCACTAATCCCTGTCGATGGTTTCATGAGTATGAGGGGTAGAGAACCTCTAATGTAGTGCAGGCGGGCTGAATCTAATGTTCTAGCCGGATAAGACCTTGTGCTATGATGCATGTCTAATTATTCAATATGTTGTGTAGCTTGTTGAAAGACTCAGTGTGCTAAGAACTCAGATATCATAGTGGATGGTTCTGTGTAATAATAATAACACTAATAATAGTATTTTTTATTGACAACCATCATTAGACTAGTTGTACATCTGTTAAAGTGGCCTAAGCCTTTGAGTTACAACTTCTGCATACAAGTCGTACATCAGTGAGAACACAGTTACAAATTTACCGCTCATAACTCTAGTCATGAGGCTGTGTGCCGCTCTTAACTCTAGTCATGAGGCTGTGTGCCAGTCATAACTCTAGTCATGAGGCTGTGTGCCGCTCATAACTCTAGTCATGAGGCTGTGTGCCGCTCATACCTCTTGTCATTAGGCTGTGTGTCGCTCATAACTCTAGTCATGAGGCTGTGTGCCGCTCATAACTCTAGTCATGAGTCTGTGTGCCGCTCATACCTCTTGTCATGAGGCTGTGTGCCGCTCATTACTCTAGTCATGAGGCTGTGTGCCGCTCATAACTCTAGTCATGAGGCTGTGTGCCGCTCATAACTCTAGTCGTGAGTCTGTGTGCCGCTCATACCTCTTGTCATGAGGCTGTGTGCCGCTCATAACTCTAGTCATGAAGTTGTGTGCCGTTCATAACTCTAGTCATGAGGCTGTGTGCCGTTCATAACTCTAGTCATGATGCTGTGTGCTACTTACAACTCTAGTCATGAGGTTGTGTGCCGCTCATAACTCTAGTCATGATGCTGTGTGCTACTCACAACTCTAGTCATGAGGTTGTGTGCCACTCATAACTCTAGTTATGAGGCTGTGTGCCGCCCATAACTCTAGTCATGAGGGGGTGGGCCGCTCATAACTCTAGTCATGAGGCTATGTGCCGCTCATAACTCTAGTCATGAGGCTGTGTGTCACTCATACTCTAGTCATGAGGCTGTGTGCCGCTCATAACTCTAGTCATGCGGCTGTGTGCCGCTCTTAACTCTAGTCATGAGGCTGTGTGCCGCTCATAACTCTAGTCATGAGGCTGTGTGCCGCTCATACCTCTTGTCATTAGGCTGTGTGTCGCTCATAACTCTAGTCATGAGGCTGTGTGCCGCTCATACTTCTAGTCATAAGGCTGTGGGCCGCTCATAACTAGAGTCACTTAAGTTGGGTGCAGAATTCATGAACAGTAGCTACTTTAATGTGATCCGACTGGTTTGCAGCAGAAACCCTGCTAGCTGCAGTCGGGCGTGGGCCTGCATCGGTCGTTTGAAGGTGGCAAAATAACTCATCGGCAATGCTCTTAAGCTATTGAAAAAAAATACAAAGCGTTATAACGTATCAGGTAACATGATTATTTGATGAGCTGAAATTCACATTTCTTTGCAACAACCGCATTTTGCCACCTTGTTGCATTACAGCATTTTGTCATCGTAGCCATCTGCAGTGATGATGTGCCCGAGATATTGAAATTCACCCAAAATATTAAACTATAAAGATGTTGAGCGGTTTGCTAAGAAGACCATCTAGTAAAGTTATGTGCTAAGATGACCGTCTGGTAGAGCTGAGTGCTAAGATGACCGTCTGGTAGAGCTGTGTGCTAAGATGACCGTCTGGTAGAGCTGAGTGCTAAGATGACCGTCTGGTAGAGCTGTGTGCTAAGATGACCGTCAGGTAGAGCTGAGTGCTAAGATGACCGTCTGGTAGAGCTGTGTGCTAAGATGACCGTCTGGTAGAGCTGAGTGCTAAGATGACGGTCTGGTAGAGCTGTGTGCTAAGATGACCGTCTGGTAGAGCTGAGTGCTAAGGTAGAGCTGTGTGCTAAGATGACCGTCTGGTAGAGCTGAGTGCTAAGATGACCGTCTGGTAGAGCTGTGAGCTAAGATGACCGTCTGGTAGAGCTGAGTGCTAAGATGACCGTCTGGTAGAGCTGTGTGCTTAGATGACAGTCTGGTAGAGCTGAGTGCTAAGATGACCGTCTGGTAGAGCTGTATGCTAAGATGACCGTCTGGTAGAGCTGAGTGCTAAGATGACCGTCTGGTAGAGCTGTGTGCTAAGATGACCGTCTGGTAGAGCTGAGTGCTAATATGACCGTCTGGTAGAGCTGTGTGCTAAGATGACCGTCTGGTAGAGCTGTGTGCTAAGATGACCGTCTTCTAGAGCTGTGTGCTAAGATGACCGTCTTGTAGAGCTGTCTGCTACGATGACCGTCTTGTAGAGCTGTGTGCTAAGATGACCGTCTGGTAGAGCTGTGTGCTAAGATGACCGTCTGGAAGAGCTGTGTGCTAAGATGACCGTCTGGAAGAGCTGTGTGCTAAGATGACCATCTTGCAGAGCTGTGTGCTAATATGACCGTCTTGTAGAGCTGTGTGCTAAAATGACCTTCTTGCAGAGCTGTGTGCTAAGATGACCGTCTTGTAGAGCTGGGTGCCAAGATAACCGTCTTGTAAAGCTGTGTGCTGAGATGACCGTCTGGAAGAACTATGTGCTAAGATGACCGCCCGATGGAGTTGTGTGCTAAGAAACCTATGCCATCCAAACTCTTATGGTTGCACCGTCATTCATTTGTTTATTTTAACCTGATAATCTTATCACGTTTATTGCCTACCGCCAAACTCTTGGATAAAATGTGCTGTCAACATAAGAATTATATCAATTTATTTGTCAAAGCTACTTCCAACATCCGATAATTGTCTTGTATGGACGAACCTATTATCTATGGTGCAGTATAAAATAATAGGTGTGATGCGTCGAATTTCTCGTCTTATATTCGGACCACCATTAACCAGCAATGTATTGGGAAAAGTGTCCACATTAAATGTCCAAGTAGGAAATAAAAATTATTAAAACGGAAAATCAATCAGTTTTCTTTAGCTTAGATTATGAACTATTTCCTTGACCTTGATGAGAGATGGAATTCCAGCTAGCTGGAATAATTACCCTGTCCTCACGCTGAGTACAGGCGTGCCTCAAGGGTCAATTCATGTACCTGTGTTTGTCAATATCTCGAACATGAGTTGCCTGGCTTTGGATATTAATTGATACTGACTATACTTCCTCCTCGATACGAATTACTTGCGATATCATTTGATACTTTGTGTTTCAATTCAATGGCTGTCGACTCCTGTCCAGTAACCTTATAAACATCGCGACAACAGCGATGAGATCATTAATTCGACGGCAGTTGACTCCCACCATGTACTCTCCTAGACACCGCGACAACAGCGATGAGATCATTAATTCGACGGCAGTTGACTCCCACCAAGTACTCTCCTAGACACCGCAACAACAGCGATGAGATCATTAATTCGACGGCAGTTGACTCCCACCATGTACTCTCCTAGACATCGCGACAACAGCGATGAGATCGAAAATTTGACGGCAGTTGACTCCTGCCTGTACTCTCCTAGACACCGCGACAACAGCGATGAGATCATTAATTCGACGGCAGTTGACTCCCACCATGTACTCTCCTAGACACCGCGACAACAGCGATGAGATCATTAATTCGACGGCAGTTGACTCCCACCAAGTACTCTCCTAGACACCGCAACAACAGCGATGAGATCATTAATTCGACGGCAGTTGACTCCCACCATGTACTCTCCTAGACATCGCGACAACAGCGATGAGATCGAAAATTTGACGGCAGTTGACTCCTGCCTGTACTCTCCTAGACACCGCGACAACAGCGATGAGATCATTAATTCGACGGCAGTTGACTCCCACCATGTACTCTCCTAGACACCGCGACAACAGCGATGAGATCATTAATTCGACGGCAGTTGACTCCCACCATGTACTCTCCTAGACATCGCGACAACAGCGATGAGATTGAAAATTTGACGGCAGTTGACTGCTGCCTGTACTCTCCTAGGTATCGCAACAGGAGCGAGGAAATTAATTAACAGCAACACAAAGGTCCTCTCATCTCTGCATGAACCTATTTCTAGGTGCGGCCGGCGTTAATGCCCAGACACGAGTAAAAGTTCCCCGGCCCAGAGCATCTTGAAAAGTGTTAGGTTTTTTTTCTATAATTTATTCAATTCTAACCAAGCTTGCCTACGCTATATAAGTGTATTTTTAAAAATAATTTATTTATGTGGAAGAAATTGAATTTGAACAATATATTACATGGTTGCTGAGGAAAAGCAGAGTGAACAGATACGTTTTGATCCTTCATCCAACATGATATGCTCATAATAGGCCCCACGTTGTTCAGTTACTAATGTCCGTGGGTATCGATCTATTTACACTCTTTAAAAGTTGTATATTAAATATATATTTCAACATAGTAATTACAATCATACTTTTCAATGATTTCAAACATATTTGATTCCCCTTGTAAGGTACATCTTCAACAAACAGAATTCCATAAATGAGCAAAGAAATCAACAAAGCTCTGCTTATAATCATTTTTTATCAATGTCGGTCGATGTACAGGTGCCGGAGACGGTGTACATCGTTCTACATCGGCTCTCTAGTTTTCACATTTTTTCGTTTCAACATCCCTGCTAAGGGGTTTTGCGTATTTAAGTATGTAAGCACGTACGTCCGTTTTTTCTTGCCTTTGGAGGAAACGGCTGGATGCTAACAAACATACAAAACGACATACGTAACTGAAACACTTGAAACACTTTATTACCACATCTATTTAAAAAAATCGTGTAACACATGAATATCAACCAAACAGAATACAAAACCTGATCATATGTTTGGTGAGATTCTAAACATGGTTGAACACAGAAACAGAACGTGGGCCCGGTAATCTTAATGCTCTAAGAAGTTTGTCTAAAATATGCATCGAAATCCGCGATACTATGGAAGAAAAAGTAAACCAAAGATAGTATATTTTAATTATGATAAGAAGTAGCCATGGCTAACAATATCATTGAGAAGATAATGGAATCAAAACGCATAAATGCGATTTGTTGAGCTGATGGAGGCACACGCGCGAGTTTCGATCGTCTGCATTTCAAACCGACGCAATATTATTAGGTAAAAAATATTTACCACTTCTGGCACATGCCAAATGGCACCAGTGCAATTTAAGTCGGACGTTATGAAATTGATGACAATAGTACAGCAATGTGACAACAGGACAGCAATGTGACAACAGGACAGCAATGCGACAACAGTACAGCAATGCGACAACAGTACAGCAATGTGACAACAGGACAGCAATGTGACAACAGGACAGCAATGCGACAACAGTACAGCAATGCGACAACAGTACAGCAATGTGACAACAGTACAGCAATGCGACAACAGTACAGCAATGCGACAACAGTACAGTAATGCGACAACAGGACAGCAATGCGACAACAGTACAGCAATGCGACAACAGGACAGCAATGCGACAACAGTACAGCAATGCGACAACAGTACAGCAATGCGACAACAGTACAGCAATGCGACAGCTGTACAGCAATGCGACAACAGTACAGCAATGCGACAACAGTACAGCAATGCGACAAC
>SDVV010025050.1:0-12487 GCA_016164225.1 Gammarus roeselii
CCTTGCACGCAATAGCCTTGCACGCAATAGCCTTGCACGCAATAGCCTTGCACGCAATAGCCTTGCGCGCAATAGCCTTGCACGCAATAGCCTTGCACGCAATAGCCTTGCACGCAATAGCATTGCACGCAATAGTCTTGCACGCAATAGCCTTGCACGCAATAGCCTTGCACGCAATAGCCTTGCACGCAATAACCTTTCACGCAATAGTCTTGCACGCTATAGCCTTGCACGCAATAGCCTTGCACGCAATAGCCTTGCACGCAATAGCCTTGCACGTAATAGCCTTGCACGCAATAGCCTTGCACGCAATAGCCTTGCACGCAATAGCCTTGCACGCAATAGCCTTGCAATTTAGAGGCCGGAACCTCTAGAGGAGGATGCTCGTTGAACTGGAGCTCTATTTGGTCCGATGTGAATATTGAATGGCAACACAGCCTTGCTGACTCGAATTCCGCGAATTGGGTTGGACAGGAAAGTATAGAGGTTTCCCATCCGGTGTAAAACATTCGTTCGTACATAGTTTACTGTGCATAGCATCAGAACAACAGCATCAACATCCGCTATAGTATCACCAACACAAACGGAATAAGCAGGAGTAACAACATCCCCCCCACAAACAACAACATCAGCATTATCATCAAAAGCAGCAGAAGCATCATGAACATGTGGGGGCAGGCCCAACATAGCGGGCTGTCCCATAATGCAGAGGCCACTCTATCATAGAGTAGCTGCTGAAAGAGTCTGCGGTGGTGCAGCGAGGGGTGCACTTTGGCTACTCGAGGGGGCTGAGGATGCATGCACTTCTCGGTGGCTCTACAACAAGGTGCGGGCACAGAGTCACAAAGCGGTCTACTCTCTGATCCTTTACAACGAGAAATTAATTAACTCTGAGGTTCTGGCCCTGTAGGTCGACTAAACAAAACACTGTCGGCGCAGCTTTGCCGGGCCCTGGTGGTGGGGAGGCCTTCTGGGATACTGAGAAGCGAGGTTATAAAGTAGCGCTTCACGACACGAAGCTTGTGTCCGATTATTAAAATGATAAGGTCGTATGCTAACAAGTATTTATTAGAGATCTGTCTTGCCTCAATCAAGTTGCATATGTACTTCAGCAAACAATATCATTTGTACATTAAATAATGAGTTTGCCTAAGACACGAGGACCTTAGGCAAACTCATTATTATTAACAATAGATACAGGAGTATTTATTGTTGGAGTAAAATTACCATAGGAGTAACTGTGGATTCATTTTTCTTTTAAATCGTGTAGGAGTTCTCCTACTTGGGTAGGTCATGTCAGCTTGGTTGTGTTCCTGAAGCAGATTTGGTCATTTTATCTTAAGTCTTCCTATAAAGTGGCCTGAAGTGGTATTGAGCTCTAGGTTAGGACATCAAATCATGTTGACACAAGTGGAAATGTGCTCAGAACGTGGGGCTATTTGGCGATAGCTTTAGGGCTAAGTAATGATTCAATTTAAACGTGGCATTATCTAATTCAGCGTCGCTATTCATAACCTTTTAGGGAGTCAGTGCAATGAATCAAATTGTGATATTAAGAGATTATTTATTGGTTTTAATTTTTTATTTAAATTAAATTATTTCAACAAATTTTTCTTACGCATTTTTGACAATCCCATGCTAATTAAATCCAAAATTACAACAGCCAAAATCCATTTGTTTGCGTGGTTCCTATTATAGTTCAGATGTTGCCTATTCCGTATATAATCCTTCCAAGGGATTCCTAATCCCGGGATTCCCATTCCTGTTATTCCCGATCCTGTCCGGTGTTCCCGGCTCGATCATTTGCATGCGCTGATGAGGTGGTTCTTCTTGAAGGAGACCAGACAAAGTTGGCTAAGATTGGTGGGCTCCGACGAGCAGATAAGCTGTCACCATCTTTGTTTGGAGGCGGTTTGAAGGACCTCCAGCTGTCTCCCTTTCGCAGTCCTCCCGTCCACACGTGTACCCCCCTCCCGCTCCTCACACCCAACTCCTTTCTTACATCCCCCAAGAGGGGCTAACGAAGCTATTATCCCAGAGAGGTCCCCAAAACATGACCTACGTTCGGGACACCTTCTTGGCTCGTTCGCCATGCATTCCTAATATGACATTTGAGATGAGGGTGCAGAGAGACCAATAACATGGTTATTAGGGCTGATGCGAGTGGCTGTGGTACGAGCCGACAGAAGAGCAATGTTTGCGCAAGGAAAGATCTTCGCTAGATGCTGTCAAGAGATGAGGTCAGTTTATTACCCTGAATGGTAACGGAATTTGGGGAGAAAAAATACACGATTATCCATTTGGTGATTTATTAGGAAAAAATCAAATTTATTGATGATGACGCGATTCTTATTTGCTCCGCCACCGATGAGGCAACCGTAATGATATGTGATACTGGTATTAAGACGACAAAATACAACTAGTTATATCTGAATTTAGTTAAAATGTAAGTTCTGAAATTTTATTTTCCATCATTTGGGGCACGTTAAAATGAAGAAGAAATATCAAATGAACCATTGCCGCTACTTCAAAGGTATTTATGAATAGAGCATTATATCCAATAGACTGAACAAGTCATTCGTTTACGCGGCATTGGTCGCTTGAATAAGAAACTGGTTTACTCGTAGCTGGCCCCTATGAGCATCAAAGTACGCGATCGAATAACCATTTGAGGATATTCGTGTACCAGCCACTAGCTGCTTATTTGAGTTATAATGAGCTATGTTATGGAGACTTTAGTTAGAACATCTATACACTTCATATGTATATACATGTCTATATGAGTCTTGTCCCTCGCTTCCTCGCCCCCCTCCAGACTGAGGTGGGCGGGCGTCAACAATGTCAATCCCCCGCTTTCTTCTACGGGAGAACAGATGACTAAAAAGGGGAAGGAGATCGGGTAATTAGGTCCCTGAAAGTGACAATTTTATATTATGCTCAGGCAGAGCAGATACTAATTAAACTCGACGCCAGCAAAAGCGACTAATCAATTCCATGTTCAGGTTTTTCTACACTGGCTTTGATGTCTGCGTATTAATTTTCTTCGATAATGAAAAACTTGAAATACTCCATTCGATGTTAAAGGTTTTTATTCATGATTGTAACCAATAGGTAATAATACGATGAACTGCATAAGGTGTTAATGCTATTTGAGACGCGACGTTACCTTCTGGAAAAGAGGACGGCTTGTTTTACATCAAGTCAAAAGGAATTTACAAGTTAGTATTCTGTATCGATTTTTTATTTATTTTAATTGCCTACAGTAATTTGTTAGATGGAATTGGTAGTAACGTGTTGTAATGCAAAAAAAGAAGAGGATTGGTTTCATCTCACTGCTAGTCATTGAATGGTAATATCAAGTTATAAGCCTTTCGGCAGAGAGTACGAATACTGCTACCGTATCCATGCGTGAAGCAACGGAACGGGAGCTGGAGGTCCCCCTCCTTAGAAAATTCTTTCCTCTGAGACGGCTGGATGAACTGGGAGGGGGGAGGGGATAAGAGACCTACGCCCCCCGAACCCTATTGTTAGCGTCAATAAATGTACGGGGTTGTAGAATGCAGGGAAAAGTGGAGAGAGATTGGTGAGATGTTTGTGTGGAGAAAGTGTGATATGCTTGAGTGAGGCGAAATTGTGATATAAGGCGAATGGGAGTTTTGTGTGGTTGTGGAAGGAAGTCGGGAGTGGAGAAAGGTTAGGCGCTAGAAGGTGTGTGTTGTTATTAAGTGATCGATTGACTTGTAGAGTTGGAGTAGAAGGAAGTGTCCTCTAGATTGATGTGGGTAAAGGTTAAGATAGGTATAGAAAGAAGTGCGCTTGTGAGTGGAGTGAGGAGGACAGGGTGCATTTTTAAATGTCTTCATGAGTGCATTGACAGCTTTGGAAGTCAATATAACGTGTTGGTACGAGGGGAACAAAATACGAGAGTTGGAGACGTAGTGTTGGATAATGTTGTATGACGTTCCACGTAGTAATGACATTGGAGGAAACCTGATAGAACTGTGACTGGAGCGGGAGCTTGTGGTTTGAAAAAGTTTGTTTAAAAAACAGATATTTTCAAGTGCACATGGGTAAAGATGGCCCGTGGTGCAGTGATGGAAAAGTGCGCTGATGTTTTTTCTATCAATTTTGAGGAGAGTGGTGGAGAGGCTACTGGATGTGTGGGTGTTATGCGGGAAGGATTGAAGAATGTCTGATCATCTACTGGTGGAAGGAAGAATGAAAGTGGAGCAAGGGAGGAAAGGGAACAAAAGTGTGGGAAGAGGAAAAAAGGAAGTGAAGAAGCGTGAACTGAATGTTGTTATCAGAGCTTAGGAGTTCTTGAATGGATTGAAGGAGGAAAGTAACATTGTGACAAAGCAAGGCTTGGGGAGTGTTGAGGAAGAATAGGAGACGTTCAGAGATGCATTCTTCAGATGTATGAAAAATGTGTGTGGTGTGCGTCTTGTGGGAGTATGTATAGGGAGGGTGGCATCCAGAGGAACAACGAGGTTAAAATATCGCTGGTGCAGATGAGAGCAGCTTATGTAAAATGACTGCAGGCGAGGTCGGTGGTGGCCAATGACAACTATAGAGAGAAGAGAAACGAGGCGAATCTTGAGGTAAGGAGGGCAAATGGGGACGCTGGTGTCAGGGTGGGTTGGCGGCACTGCGTGAATTTTGAGGTGACTTAGAAGATGTTCTGAAGAAAGGTGTCCCCGGGCTGTTCAATCTCTATATGGATGGAATGGTCAGGGTGGTGAGTGCGAGTGTATTGATTCGTGGTTCTGAGTGGCTAAGAACATATGGGTGCAGTTGGCAGTTGAGTCAGTTGCTCTTTTTCTTGATACGGTACTAGTGGCATCTCCTGAGAAGTTTTTATAGGCTCGGGTTGGAGTTTGGTAAAGGGCGTGGAAGTAGGAAGCTGCCAGCTAATGTCTAATGTGGGTAAGAGTAAAGTATTGATATCTTCTAGGGACGATGGTGCGATCGAAATCAGAGTCAGCATATATGACGATTTAATGGATGAAGTTCTGTGTTTTAAGTGCATGTACTTTCATGTTTAGAAGACTAGACTATTGGAAATTGAGGTGAAATCTAGAGAGAAGTAAAGGCTTGAAGTATCGTGTGAACTGATGAATGTGATGAGCTGTAGGATATTAGACATGGAAGCAAAGTGAGGGCTGTTTGAGGAGGCAGTTGCCTTAACTAGGCTCTACGGGGCTGAGACGTGGGGGCAAGATAAAATTATATAAGAAAGTTGAATATTTCTGTGTTGAAATGTTTGATAGGTATGGCCGGAGTGACGTTGTGAGATGTGATCAAAAATGATGTTGTTCGAATTAGTGCGGGGATGGTGATGAAATTGTAGTACATAGTAGATGTTTTGGTTTTAAAGTGGATTGGATTGGGGAAAAGGGTGATGCAAGCATAAATGACTTAGTGTAGGCCTAGAGAATAGCGTGAGCATTAGTGTGGAGGAAGCGTTCACTGGAAAGGGTGATGCAAGCATAAATGACTTAGTGTAGGCCTAGAGAATAGCGTGAGCATTAGTGTGGAGGAAGCGTTCATTGCAAAGGGTGATGCAAGCATAAATGACTTAGTGTAGGCCTAGAAAATAGCGTGAGCATTAGTGTGGAGGAAGCGTTCATTGGAAAGGGTGAGTAAAAAATTGTTGTAAAATAATGGGTTTTGAAGCTGCGATAAATACGCTTTTCCGTCTATGGCGTCGCTTTGAGATACGGAATAAACGAGGGGAGGAGGAAGAGGGCCGGCAATTGCCCCACAGCAGGAGTAAACCAGTGAGGGCTGTCTGGCTCTGCTGCTGACACTGACCTCGGACATCACAATAGTGACCCGAAGTGTGTGTTGCGTAGTCCTAGCAGGATTCTTTAGCGCTAATGGGCTAAATGATCCTTCACTTCTGAGAGATTAGGCCTTGCTTCCGTATCTGTTTCTGAATGGCGTCTGTATCTGTTTCTGTATCTAAATGGCGTCTGTATCTGTACCTGTATCTGTATCTGTATAAACCGCATATTTATCCGAATGAAAACCATGAAAAAATCGTTCAATTTGATTCATGATAAGGCAGACATACTTTGACTTTCAGTTATCTTATACACATTGTTCGCACGTAACTGACATCATCAGCATGGACACAACATGAAGTATGCGACTCGTGGAGGCACGCATGACTTACGAACTTGTTCAGTCATGGACGGACGATAACCAGCTTTGCAGAAGTGCAGATAAGTTCGGTAGAAGCCTGGTGTAGCTACAATGAAAAGATGACTCCGACCAAAGATAGCTAGCACTTTTTAGACTAGACTAGACAGATACAGATACAGACACTAGGCCGAATTCCCTAGGAAGGGGGGGCCAAAGGCAAGGCGAACCCCACACTCCTCTCATACACTCAAACTCAATTACTTCGCACTTCTGCTAAGTATTTGATACCCAGCAACGCACACTCTGCAGTCCGAGGTTAATGTCAGCAGCAGGGCCCGACGGTAGAACTGGTTTACCCCTGCTGCGTCATTGTGACCGCTCCGTCCACGACTATTTCGTTTCACAACGCAACGCCGTGGGTGCTGGACGCAACGCTTCACTGCACCCAGAACTTTACCTCCTTCCTTCATACGCAATCTCACATCACCAGTTCTGTCTTCTCCAAATGAGAGCTCTGGTACTCAAAACACGGAACATCCACATATACCACTCCATTTAGGAGGACAATAATTCTGCTCACATCGACATTCCTCGAACATCTCATTACTTTGTTCTCACACACGTTAACTTGCAACTTCCTCCTCTCACACACTCTGCTAAACTCCGACACTAGCCTACACAACTCCTCCTCAAAATCCGCCACCAGTGCCGTATCAACCGCAAACAGCAACTTTCTCATGTAACTTTGATCATTCGCTCCCAGCAGCTCCAAGCCACGACCCGTCACACTGGCTATCACCTCTCTCACCATTTCATTCCTGTAGAGATTGAACAACCAGGAAGGCACAACGCAGCTTTGCTTCAGTCCCAACCACGCACTTACCTCTCTCCCACTCTGACAAATTGTCTGCTGGAAACTATGAACCATTCCAACAATTTGTCACCCCCTTCATACAGACGCTACACCCTCCACAGCGCTCATCTGTCGACCCTGTTTTAGGCCTTTAAAGGTCATTGACGGCCCAGAACACATGCATTCCCTATGCAAGGTACTTCTCTGAGACCTGTCTCACTGCAAAAATCTGATCGGTACACCCTATACCACTTCTGAAGCCGCACTGTTCCTCGCAGATTGTCCCATTTATACTTTCTCTACTCTTCTTGATTTTAGACAATTCCGAACAACTTACAGACAATGCATAACAAACTGATACCTTTCGAGATGTTGTACTCATATTGATTTATTTTGCCCTTATACAGAGGAGCATTGGCATAACTGCGCCACTCTATCGGCACCACGTCCGACACAAAACCCAGGTTCAGTAGCCTCACCAGTCATTCTACTATCGTTACTCCACCCCTCTTCAAGGGCTTTCTCTGCTTTTGTCACTTCTACTGTTTCTTGCCCTTCTTCCTTAACAATGTCACCATCAATCTCTTACCCAGCACCGGCATCCTTGCACCACCACTTACAGTAACAAAATCAGCCTCTCTGACATCCTTAACGTTCTGCAACCCATCAGAATACTCGATCCACATTTTCCGTACATCACCACTTTCCAACAACAACTAACTGTTTTCGTCTTCCACCCGCTCTTCCTTTCCGGTCTCTAAATTGCTCACCCTCTTCACTTCTTTCCGTAACATCATTTTGTTCTCAAATTTCTGGCTTGACCGTCTGTTATGACATCAGCGTCCCTTTTGGCTAACCTCACCCCCCGCTTCGACTCTCTTTTCTCTTCTCCTTATAGTTGACATAAGCTATCGTCGACCTCGCTTGTAACCACTCTTCAAAGTCTTTTCTATTCTACGTCATTTCCGGTTTGGCCTCTTCGTTCCATCATTCATGGCCCTTCTTTCTGCACCCTTCCACGCGGCGCACACAACACACATTTTTCGTACATCTCAACAACGCATCTCTAAACGTCTTCCAATCTTTCGTAAAAAAATTCCGGTCCTGCCTTTTCAGTTCGCTGTCAAATTTCTTCTTCAGCGCCCGCTGGAACTCCTCAGGTAAGCTTTCCCCATACAGCTCCCTCACCTTCACTACCTCTCTTCCTCCTCCCATTCTTTGGTTCCCTTCCAACTTTGCTGCTCAGCAATTAGTTCATCAGCGTTCTCTCCACCACTGCGGCATGGGCCATCCCTACTCATGCGTACTCGTGGATATTTCGCCTCTTGAACAGCTGATTCTAACCACCAGCTCCTGCTCCACGCACGAACCTATCTGGTTTCCTCCACTGTTGACAAGCCCATATTCCCAATCAGACCAATCTTATTTTCAGTTGTCATTCTCAGACCAGGGTGTTTTAACGCTGGATATCTTTTGTCACAAGGGTTCGGAAACGAGAGTAGCACGCTTCTTTTTACCTGCACTGGTGTGCCTCTTATTACGTTTAGAATTAGTACAAATTCCTGGACAAAACATTATCGCATGCTATGTGGTTCAATAGGATCATCAAGACGGCGACGTTTCCAACCAGTTCAGTCACTTCAGGAGGAGGTTCCAGACCGCCTAAAGAAGTTCCAGTGTGGGCAAATCATGGGGCTAATAAATCTATCATTGGCTCACTACCTCCATCACCTCTTCGTAAGGGAAGAGGAGGTGGGGGGGTTGAGGGGGGGGGGGGCTGTGGATGGTATGATGCTGAGGTGGATACATCATTGTTATGGAAGGGGTAAGGATGTTGGAGCACAATAGGTACAATAGTTGAGGTTTTCGAAGTAATTAGGGAAGCCTTGATTTGGATGGGAGAGAATGACAAACGAAATGACAGTGGTAAAGGAGAAACAAGTGTCCGGAGAGTCTTGATAACAGAGGAAGAGGTAAAGTAGTGGGAAAGAGTTGAAGATTTCCGTCATCTAGTGATGTTTTGGATTGGAAAAAAATCCACTCATCATATACACAATCATAATAATGTTGGTCAAGCTTCCATGTTAAGCGCTACCTCTTGTCACAGCCTCCATCTCAACCCGATGTCAGAAAAGCAAACGCTGTCCCTCCGTCACAGCCTTCGGGCATGCAGGAAAACCGTGTCTCCATCCCAGCTTGCTGACAGTAATGCAAACGTTTTTTCCCATCATAACCCGCTGACAGTAAAGGAATTGTTGCCCTCCAGTCTCCTCCTGCTGGCAGTAAAGCAGATATTGTTCTCGTCTCAGTCCGCTGGCTATGAAGCGAAGAGTTTTCCCCATCTCTGCCCGCTGGCAGTGAAGCAAACGGTGTGCTACCGTCTCAGCTGATTTCAGTGAAGCAAACGATGCCCCGTCCCATCCCGCTGGCAATGACGCTGTCAGTAGAGCTAACGGTTTCTTCCATCCCTGCTCGCCGGCAATGGGGCAAATGGTATCTTGCCGTCCCAGCCCGCTCGCAGTCTGGCAAACGGTAGCCAGCTTGACTGTGAGACAAACGGTATCCCCACATCTCTACCGACTGGCAGTGAGGCAAACGGTGTCCCACATCTTTGCCTGCTGTCAGTAAGAAAACGGTGCCCCCACATCTCTGCCTGCTGGCAGTGATGCAAACGGTGCCCCCACATCTCTGCCTGTTGGCTGTGAGGCGAACGGTGTCCTCGTCAAATCCCGGCGCTGTTCTCTCCTATTGTCGTCCGGTACATAAACAACAACAATATGGCCCACTGCTGTACAATAAAAATATCCGAATCGACCGGCACCGTTATGAAATAAAGCCATGTTTTGCTCGTTCCAGTTTGGCGTCGAACAACAGGCCGAGTTTCTTCCCGGAGACGGATGTTCCAGGGCGGTTTCCAGATTAGGTGTACTGGAAGAAAGGTAACGAATGGAGCCATTGGGAAGAGGAGTCATGAAGTGATGGAAAGGGCCAGCATCGTATGGTAGAACGCACAATGCAGACAGGCTAGGCTGCGATGTACTCCATTCCTCGATATCATTATTCCTACCTGTTTTAATCCCCGGAAATTATTTGGAGACCGAAGATAAAGTTTTCTTCTTATCTCAGAGTCTAATGAAATCTTGTTTTGAGAAAGTAACTTATGTGGGGCGTGTGTCAAATGTTACTTCACCCACGAAACATTACGAGAAGTAATACGGGAGTGATCGTCTTTTGTGCGCCTTACAATGAACGGGCTGCAATGTATTGCCATATAATCTTGGAGGAGTTGTGCTCCCGTTCATTGAAGCCCTCGGCGTTGTAAAGCATTCTGCAGTTAATCGAATAGATAAAAAACTGAAAAAAAAATCGGCATGATAAACAGGTTAGGTTTAGCGATTTGAGTCACTGAAGTGTATTTAAGGACAAACCAGCCCGATTTTAGAACTTTCACTAATGATAATAAGGCATACTTGCTTCCTGTTTCTCATATAGAAGTTGTTTAAACGCTGTTACCCCTTCGCTAGTCAGTGGTCTCCCTACTACCCCTTTATTAGTCCGTGGTCACGCTTCTACCCCTGCACTAGTTCATTGTCTCACTATTACCACTTCACTAGTCCTCGTTCACGCTGCTACCTTTTTACTAGTCCTCTCCCGACTACCCTTTAACTAAGTCATGATCTTCTAGCTACTCCTTCATCATTTCGTGGTCTCTCAGCTTCCACATTACTAGTCAATGGTCTTGCCATGACCTCTGCACTAGACCTTGGTCTCGCTGCTACCACGTATTGTCGATTGGTCAGAAAAGTGGGAAGTGAAATTTTATGTAGACAAATTTAAAGCTATGCACATAGATCCTCTTAACCATCAGCACGAATAGTCAAAAATTGCAGAAACCGATTCCTGTCACCGAAGGGCATTAGTAACGACTTAAAAGCATTAATAATGACTTAAAAAGCAGTAAGCAATGTACCGATGCTGTCAAAAATGCAACAAACAGCTAGGTATGATGTACCGCACTATCTCGTGAAATAACAAACAAAGTATTCCTAATTTATACAATGCATTTGCTAGACCGCATCTCGAGTATTCCGTTCAATTCTGGTCTCCATATCTTAGAAAAGACGTTATGGAATTAGAGAAGGTTCAACGTAGAGCAACTTATCTAATCTCTTCGTGGCGCAATAAAACGTACGAAGACAGACTACGCGAACTCAATCTTTATTCACTAGAGAAGCGTCGAGTCAGAGGTGACCTGATCGAGGTGTGGAATATTATGAAGGGTAAGGAAAACGTCGACCGAGCTAGCATTTCCCTTTCGATGCGGGCGGAGTGACTAGGAATAATGATTACAAATTTGTTGGGAAGCGTTTCTCCCGCTACATCAGGCGCAATTTCTTCCCTTATAGAGTTGTCAAAGACTAGAACAATTTTCCAGTAGAGGTTTTAAACAGTAATAAAATCGAAACGTTTAAGTCAAGGCTCGATAAATTCTACATGAATCGCCGTTAAATAGCTAAACCGTTCACTTTCGTGATGTTTCGTCAACAAAAATAATACATGAAACGTTCCTAGACCTTCTACTTCAGAATTAATAATCTTTCTATCAAAAGGCAACCTAGTTTGGGTCAAAAATCCGGTTGTTGTCTTCGTACAGTTGTAAACACTTGTAAACTGCAGCAATACATGGACCCACTTCTACCCTTCCACCCCTTCTTCCGACCACTCCCATTCCCAATTTTTCGCCCCATCCAGCGCCCTGGGCTGCCACTGTGAAATCGAGAGCTCCTGCGCCAGATTAGAGGACCCTTCCTATTTATTTTCTTCCAGGGTCATGACTTCTTGAGCATAGGCCGCAGATTGCATTAGGCTTGGACGCAGATGATGGATTCCCTGCCCAGTGACGACTTGAGCAGCCCCGGTTCGCTGACCCTGTCAGGATCAGTCTTGCGATCGAGGGATGCGACCAAACGCAATGCATTAAATATGTACACGTCAATGTTGAGAGTTTATACAAGTAGAATAATATAGGTGATGCGAACAATACTGCTGCATCATTGACGCTGACACTGGAGATAGACTTTGAATGATTGCATTGATCAGATGTTGAGAGCCCGCTGCTGAGGTTTGAATACCAGATACCTCATACCAGATACCAGATACCAGATGAAAAAATACCAGATACCAGATCCAAGATACTAGATACAAGATACCAGATACCAATACCAGATCTAAGATACCAGATCTAAGATACCAGATCTAAGATACCAGATACCAGATACCAGATACCAGATACCAGATACC
The DNA here is from genome assembly GCA_016164225.1 of Gammarus roeselii. Classification (NCBI taxonomy): domain Eukaryota; kingdom Metazoa; phylum Arthropoda; class Malacostraca; order Amphipoda; family Gammaridae; genus Gammarus; species Gammarus roeselii. Next base: position 12,302 of record SDVV010025050.1, read on the forward strand.
AGATACCAGATACCAGATACCAGATACCAGATACCAGATACCAGATACCAGATACCAGATACCAGATACCAGATACCAGATACCAGATACCAGATACCAGATACCAGATACCAGATACCAGATACCAGATACCAGATACCAGATACCAGATACCAGATACCAGATACCAGATACCAGATACCAGAT
>SDVV010025051.1:0-12487 GCA_016164225.1 Gammarus roeselii
CTACTCGCAGCCCAAACTGGACCTCCGTCACAACCTCAGCTCAGCAGTGCCGCCTAACGACCTCCGTCACTACCTCAGCTCAGCAGTGCCGTCTAACGACCTCCGTCACTACCTCAGCTCAGCAGTGCCGCCTAACGACCTCCGTCACTACCTCAGCTCAGCAGTGCCGTCTAACGACCTTAACAAAACAATTCTGGTTAAGTAAATGAACCAAACTCAAGCCACTAGGTGGCTAGCTGGAACAACTTCTAGACGTGGATACACATAATATTTAACTACAAGCAATAGTTTAGTAACCCTCACAGTAGAAAATTATTGTAAGGTACAATCCCCACAGCAAGAAATGATTGTAAGGTAAGCACAAACGCAGTCTCTTGGTAGGTAGTACAATGAGGTGGTCTCGTGCAACATTACGGATAAAGCATGCCTTTCAGAGCCTTCATCAAGGAAGAGAAAACGATTGCAGGTATAAGATAAAAAATCATACTGTGCGGCACTAGGTGGCCCTTACGACGGGAGTCGGGTCATGTGAGACGCCAGATGGCGCAAACGACGAGAGTGGCCTAGCGTTGGGGTACATTTGTGCGCCGCCAGATGGCGCAAAACACGTGGGTTGAGTTCTGCGCGACGTCATGTTGCGCTAAAGACAAGAGACGAGATGAAATGCAATCTAAGAAAAAAACATACAAGTCTTGAAGCACGGTCGGGTCACCCTGACAGCTGCGATAAACAAAAATAACAACAATTGATATTAAAAAAAGAACTGATGATTTCTTCCATCCGACGTAAAATAACTTAAAAAGTTAAAGTGTCAGCAAATTATTTGTTCATCTCCAAGCTCGACCATCGAATGACCTAGCCCTATGTAAGACCTATGTAGACCTACGTAGCCTTATGTAAGACCTATGTTGACCTACTTAGCCCTATGTAAGGCGTGTGAAATTCCCATCATGACTTCCACAAAAAGTGTACTATCTAGAAGTGTTTTTCAGCACTCACAATAATTTAACACGTTCCTAAATGACACAACTCAAAGATTCGTATCCACGCTTTTTTGTTATGTAGACATATGTTCGTTATGTAGACATTGGATACACGGCGTTATCAAATGCCGGCTGAGAGTTTTGGTGGGATCGGTCGAGTTCCCCGAGAAGATCGCATCTTCGTTGACGTCTTTTGGCTGAAATAACAGCGTGGCACTCTAAATTATCTAAACCACGTCGTCCTTTTAATGTTCTTCCTGCCGAAACCATTATGTAGTTAACACACTTTTAAGCAATGCCGAGATCCCGTCGCTAAATGGCGATTAGGATCCAGGGGTGCGGTCTTCGTCCCCAAGTCCTAATAGGATGCCCTTCTGCTACCCCTAGATGAAGATGATGTTTAAGAACTGTACTTAAGAAGAGTAGTTGGTGATGATATGGAACTAATTATCAGGACATATATTTAGGACTCTAAACTCTGCGCTATTACGACTTTGGGCAGGTAATCAAAAATGTAAGAAACATTCAATAACACTCCGCTAGAGACGCCATAAACTTCAGAACTACGCCAGCAACACTAGTCAATCTCTCTCTCACCAGCACATAACATTGTGTTACGCACCAGCACATAACATTATATATGATACGCACTTTGCTTTTTTTACCACCCAGTAACGCAAACTGTCATTCTCCAACATAGCATGCGTCGATTTTAATTTTTTTTAATCACTAGCACGCGACCAGTGCTGCATCCGTCTCTTGTAGCCTTTAGGACACGATCGGAACACCATAATATTTATACATAAAAGTACTAAGTCACTTGATTGATGTCTACCTTGCTATATGTATATATAACGTAGCTAGCGAAATACATACAATACCATACATACCTACCTACAACTTCAACTAGATAGCCGCCGATGTGTACAGAGCAGCGACTGCAGCTAAATTACTAGAGCTATTTATCATATATCGTCATGAACACACGTAGAGTTGGCTTTACAAAGCCACTCAAAGGACACAAGTCATCGACTATAATAAAGGGCATAGAAAGCGTAAATGGTCTAAATGCACAGAAATTCACGACATTTTTGACAGCTCTACACATCAGCCCTCCTATTATTGCCGGTGACTTAGGACTGATCTAAGGATAAAGAAAACATTCTGTGTTCACGTTAAAGAAAGTTCCTGTTTTTTCCTATGTCCGCCTCTACCCTTGATTTCAGAGCTGCAGACTGGGGTAGCCATATATTCTCTGATGCCGGCTTCACACAAAGCAACCTCGTACATAAATTCACTCAGTCGTTACCAGTGCGGCTCCCTTAGTCAGTGAGGTCAAAAGTAAATCATTTGAGGTTGAGTCAGGACTCGAATAAAGAGAGGTCGTGGAAGCGAGTGTTGAGGAACGCACTTCAAATAAGAGATAATCGACGCCAGTAGATCATCATCCTTACACGAGAGATAACAAAACCAAACGTGATGAACACTATGCGCATCATCCTACAAATGACCGTTGGAGAACACCTCCCAGGATAAGGAGCCGATCATCAGCCATTAATGAAGTTCAAACGTTGGAGAACATCTCCCAGGATAAGAAGCCGATCATCAGCCATTAATGAAGTACAAACGTTGGAGAACACCTCCCAGGATAAGAAGCCGATCATCAGCCATTAACGAAGTACAAACGTTGGAGAACACCTACCAGGATAAGAAGCCGATCATCAGCCATTAATGAAGTTCAAACGTTGGAGAACACCTCCCAGGATAAGAAGCCGATCATCAGCCATTAATGAAGTTCAAACGTTGGAGAACATCTCCTAGGATAAGAAGCCGATCATCAGCCATTAATGTTGTTCAAACGTTGGAGAACATCTCCTAGGATAAAAAGCCGATCATCACCCATTAATGAAGTTCAAACGTTGGAGAACATCTACTAGAATAAGAAGCCGATCATCAGCCATCAAAGAAGTTCAAACGTTGGAGAACATCTTCTAGGATAAGAAACCGATTATCAGCTATTAATGAAGGTCAACACAATCTTCACACATTCAACTATGTCGAGAAAAATGTTAGCTTTGAAACGGTTAATAGCTCGTAGTGTGCCAGCAAAAATTTTGCAGGTATAGTTCAATTAAATGTAGGAACTAGCAACCACGTGATCAATAATACGGCCTGGTTACTTTTCAGTCCAAAGGGTTGAGACGGCTAACCCACAACGACGATCTGGCCCCAGACGTCAACTTCAGCAGTCTATGGATAGAGGTTTTAAAGCGTTCTCAGGCGTCAGAATGGAATATGCAAATAGGCCTAATGGGCCGGCAGAAAGCATAAACAGATGCTAGTGTGTTTTACATCGGGAACGGCCTTAACATGCGTTCTCCGAGTCAAGTAAACCCAGTTCTGAAGACAATGTTGTTATAAAAATGTTTTCTATCACGGCCCATCGTTGAGATACTCACTACTAGCATCGGCGACACTGCATCATCCACTCGAATGAGCAAAGAGGAGGAATCACTATCGAAGACTACACACTCAACCAAAGGACGACAACCATCACGGATCTCAACACAGGCTCTGAGGAAGCGCAGGAACCAACCTTCATCTAGTAAGGTCTTAAAAAATGCAGCAAACGTATGAGGACAAATCGTTCGACGGAATACGTCCAGCAAACCTTTGGTTTACTAACCTGACGGTTAGTGAACCAAATCAATCTTTTTGTCCTCGGATGGAAACTATCAAGCACTCTTCAACAGACAGGTTGGAAGGTGCACGCCGCGAGCTGACGAAATAAAGTGGTAGACCCACTTCAAGCAAGGCCAAGATGACGTGAGGAAGTGTTAGGCCTTGGGAGGCGATGATATTAGACCTTAGGAGGCTATGATGTTAGGCCTTAGGAGGCTATGATGTTAGACCTTAGGAGGCGATGATGTTAGGCCTTTGGAGGCGATGAAGTTAGACCTTTGGGGGCTATGATGTTAGGCCTTGGGAGGCGTTGATATAAAGCCTTAGGAGACTATGATATTGAAGCAACAAATAACCTTGAAATATTTCCTGTCATGTCACAACTAGCAGCGTTGTACTCAACTGGCGATTGATACCGCAAAATAGGCGAGTGGAAGGATCTAAAAAACTGGCTTCAACCAACACAGTGACCACGCACAGAACAGGCGAGTGTCATACTGCTGTGAAATAAGTTAGGCCAGTAGAAGAATAAGACTGGCATCAACCATCACAGTGACCACGCACAGTACAGGCAAGCGTCATACTGTTGTGTCATAAGTTAGGCGAGTAGAAGAATAAGACTGGCATCAACCATCACAGTGACCACGCACAGTACAGGCAAGTGTCATACTGATGTGTAATGGAAGATTTTCTCATAATGGCAGGACAGAAGAATCCTACATACATTCAGAGAATTTGACTAATAACGAATAAAAATAGATTACGTTGACTGCAGTGGCAGGACAAAGCATATTATAAACAGGTCGATTTAATACCGACGAAAACACTGAAACATTCCTTAAGGTGGCAGCTGTATTGAACATAGCTAATTGAAACAGAACAGGATCGTACCACTGTTAATCGGCACCTTAGTAACCTAGTTAGATAATAAAGGTTTCCGCGCTCAATTGTTAATCGGCACCTTTGTAACCATGATAGATAATAAAGGTTACCGCTCTCAATTGTTAATCGGCACCTTTGTAACCTAGATAGATAGTAAAGGTCACCGCTCTCAATCGTTAATCGGCACCTTAGTAACCTAGTTAGATAATAAAGGTTACCGCTCTCAATTGTTAATCGGCACCTTTGTAACCTAGATTGATAATAAAGGTTACCGCTCTCAATTGTTAATCGGCACCTTTGTAACCTAGATAGATAATAAAGGTCATTGCTCTAAATGCGTCCTCGTCGCTACCTTACAAGGCATGTCGTTTCAAACAAACGTTAGCTAGCATTGTTACAAACATTAAAGTTCATTACCGTTTCTGCAAGATGACAAACAGAACACAGCGTAGACTGGACCATTCACATAACGCACGTCTATCGCTGGCATCCAGCAACACACCTTCGCACTACACGACGGAACCGTACACAGCACTACTGTTCAGCACGGTTATGTGCGTCACAGTACAGCACAGCAAGACGTGACTAACATTGGAAGTGCAGCTAACAATTACCCCATGTACAAACCTATACACTATTGCTATGGACATCGAGATACAAAATCTCTCACCTCCGTGACCCAGCTGTTGCTGTCCTCGCCACACGCAGCCAAATAAGCCCGTGGCTTCCCTTCCTACGAACCGCGACAAGCATAACCCGTGGCCAGAACCAGGCATTGGGCATAAGGCACCCTCTAATATCATCACTCAGCAATGCAACGTAAGAGCCGAGAAGTGCAAGCGAGTCTCTTTCTACAAGGAAGGGATGTCTAGAGACGTTCGCCTACCGCAGTTAACGTTCCTCAGAGTGAATTATTCAGGAGCGTTAGGGAAATCAAGCTTCTAAACACTCTGCTAACAAGCTCAGTCCGGAGGCCAGGAAACCTGGAGAGAAGCATGTTCAGGCGATGTCGATTAGAAAGAAAAAAACTCTGCGCGTCGATCTATCGTAGGTAGCGAAACAGTTATCAAAAAGGTCAAATTGGGTCCGACAGGAAAGAGGTAGAAAAAAAGCACTGAAATCCATCTTTCTTGCTTAGTTCCTGTGGCGTTTCTCCACAGCGTCTGACTCGTAACCTGTAATCTCCTGGCCATTCCTGTTTCAAATGAATCATTCCTGTGCTAAATGAATCATTCCTGCGGTATATGAATTTTTGTATTAAATTAACCATTCCAGGGTTAAATGAATAGTTCTTAGGATAAATTAATCATTCTAGTGTTAAATGAATCATTCCTGTTATAGGAATTATTCTTATGTTAAATGAATAGTTCCTGCATTACATGAATAATTCTCGTGTTAAATTAATCATTCTTGTGTTAGATTATTCATTCCCGCGTTATATGAATAATTCTTGTTAAATGAATCATTCTTGTTAAATGAATAATTCTTGTGTTATTAGAATAATCCATGCGATATATGAATAATTATTGTGTTGAATTAATAACTCTTGTGTTAAATTAATCATTCCTGCGTGATATGAATTTTTCTTGTGGTAAATAAATCGTAATGTGTGATATGCATAATTCCTGTGTTATATGAATAATTTCTACATTAGATGAGTCGTTCATGTTACATGAATAATTCCTGCATTACCTCTACGAATTATTTTTGTGTTACATCCAAGTTATTCCAGTGCTATACCAGAGTGGATGCAGTGTTTCCTGCAAACCATCCTTCATGCATCATTTCCTCGTTCTCGTATGGTCTGCAATCGCGTAGCAGCCAACTGCTCACCAGCACATCCCTCATTAATGATCCTAGTGATCCCACAACATCCATCGATGTCACCTTACACATTACTTCAAGCCTGATGACGATTATTAAAGATAGGAAGCTCCAGCAACGGAATCACACAGCGCCAGGCCGTCCATCACATGTAGGTTCTAGAGCCATTTTGCTTGCCACAAGTTGACCTTGATGAAGGTTAAAGATTGATTCTCTACGAAAGTCCTTCTCGCTTCAGGCTACTTTTGGTGACGAATAGTTAATATATACTTTAACGACATTATCCTTGCTCCAAGCTACTAATGATCAAAGATTAGAAGCTTCTATTGATCTAGATTAGAAGCTAGTGTCAACAAGTAATCGAAGATTAGAAGCTCAGAGCTGCTAATGATCAAAGCTTAGACGCTCCTAGCTACTAATGATCACAGACTAGAAGCTCCTTGCAACTAATGATCAAAGATTAGAAGCTCCTAGCTACTAATGATCGAAGATTAGAAGCTCCTAACTACTAATGATCAAAGATTAGAAGCTCCTAGCTACTAATGATCGAAGATTAGAAGCTTCTAACTACTGTATGACACAGCAAGCGCACTTGCTCTTCTTCTTGAGGACTACGTGTTCTGCTGCGGTCACGGGCTCGGGGGGCGGGAGGGTTGAGTGGGTAACTTCTACGGTGGCAGGGGCAGCGGTGGTTGTGGTGGTGGTGGTGGTGGGGGGAGGAGACCGAGGAGGTGATGACGCTAGTGCAGGGGCGGGAGTGGTGCCATTGACGGGACCCGTGGACGTTGGAGAGGGGGCACCTGAAACAGAAAGGGGTTGTCAATTTGCGTTATCAATGAACGAGCTACAAATTGTGAGTACCGAGCTACGAAATGCGAGTACCGAGATACGAAATGTGAGTACCGAGATACGAAGTGTGAGTACCGATATACGAAATGTGAGTACCGAGATACGAAATGTGAGTACCGAGATACGAAATGTGAGTACCGAGATACAAAGTGTGAGTACCGATATACGAAATGTGAGTACCGGGATCCGAAATGTGAGTACCGAGATACGAAGTGCAAGTATCGTGTTACGGAATGCGAGTATTAATAGAGTCACAAAAACAGAGCTTCGGATTACTAACTTTTCCTACCTAGTCTCAACATGGTAGCGTCGATTTTTGAAACCTTCGAAGCGCCTACTTCTAAGAGGACTCATTGGTACTGTTGGTGTTTACAACTCGATGCTTGCTTTTTGAATTTAAGGATTCAACTGGACACTTGCTTTATGTGATCCGACGCTCACTTTGAGCGACAGTCAATACCATCAACTAACAATAGTTCATATGTGTTGTCACTACAAACCAAGCAATGCCATCCAGGACATACGCCACCAATCAGGTCATACGCCACCATCCAGACCACACGCCACCAGCCAGGCCAAACGCAACCATCCAGGCCACATGCCACACCCAGATCACACGCCACCAATCAGGCCACACGCCACCAATCAGGCCACACGCCACCAATCAGGCCACACGCCACCAATCAGGCCACACGCCACCAATCAGGCCACAAGCCACCAATCAGGCCACACGCCACCAATCAGGCCACACGCCACCTATCAGGCCACACGCCACCAATCAGGCCACACGCCACCAATCAGGCCACAAGCCACCAATCAGGCCACAAGCCACCAATCAGGGCACAAGCCACCAGCCAGGCCACACGCCACCAATCAGGCCACACGCCACCATCCAGGCCAAACGCCGCCAATGAGGCCACACGCCACTATCCAGCCCACACGCCACCATCTAGGCCACACGCCACCATCCAGGCCACACGCCACCATCCAGCCCACACGCCACTATCCAGGCCACACGACACTATCCAGGCCACACGCCACCATCCAGGCCACACGCCACCATCCAGGCCACACGCCACCATCCAGGCCACATGCCACCACCCAGGCCACACGCCACCGCCGAGGCCACACACGATTACTAATTATTATTTAAAAAACAGCTAATAACTTCTTCATCGAAAGGCACACAGTTTGGGCTAGAAGGCCGGGTTTCTTCTTGGGCTTGTAAAAGCCTCCGCGCACGATGTTCAAAGTCCCGAAGGCCTTTAGCCTTATAATTGATGAGTCATGCCTTCTTGTGATTATTTTAGCCAAAGAACACGCACTCTTCTGCGTGTTCAGTGGCTGAAATCCCAAGAAGGCATAACTCATCGATCACACGGCTCGAGACATTCAGGACTTTGAACATCGTGTGCGGAGGCTTTGAAATACCCCATCTACTCAGGTAGCAAGCAGTCTCTCACACGAGACTCGCAGCTACACTGCCTACACGACTAGCGAGTCTACTCCTCACCTCTCACCATTAACTGCCATCTGGGGAAGGACAGCACTGGTCGAAAGTGTAGTAACTACTCTTCCTTATTGCCGGCTGAAGCAGATCTAAACTAGTAGAACGTTTCTTAACTGCTCATAAAGCCAGCTGGGGTAGAACAGCACTAGTCGAACGTGTCTTAACTACGCCCCAATACTGCCAGCTGGGGCAGAACAGCTCTAGTCGAACGTGTCTCAACTAAGCTCCAATACTGCCAGCTGGAGCAGAATAGCTTTAGTCGAACGTGTCTTAACTACGCTCCAATACTGCCAGCTGGAGCAGAAGAGCTCTAGTCGAACGTGTCTTAACTACGCTCCAATACTGCCAGCTGGAGCAGAAGAGCTCTAGTCGAACGTGTCTTAACTACGCTCCAATACTGCCAGCTGGAGCAGAAGAGCTCTAGTCGAACGTGTCTTAACTACGCTCCAATACTGCCAGCTGGAGCAGAATAGGTCAAGTCGAACGTGTCTGGTTGGATGCCACAGCCTCTGGCGAGTGTTGGGGCCAGGAGTCTCCCTATCTTTGGGGGCCTTAGGAAATAGATGGCAGAAGCATCTTCCTGAAGACTTCGGGGCCATTTAAAAATAATTCATAAGAACAGCACTAGCCGCCTCGTACCTGCTAGCTGTGGCTGTGCTGTGTTGGCGTCACACACACTTTCCCCCACGGGGCTGATGGGGCTTCCTTCACCCCCCGGACTGCGCCCAGATTCCAGTAACAGAGTGCGCCCAGATTCCAGTAACAGAGGCTGCCCGCTCTTGATGCGCTGCACGATCTGGTCCGCCTCTCTGGAGATGTCGCCGTCAGGACGGAAGGGGTTGTCGCGGCCGCTCTCACTACTGGAACAGAGGTAGAGGTTAGTTGAGACGGAGGGGTTGTCGCAACTGCCCTCACTCATACAGTCAAGAGGTTAACGCGGTTGCTGCAACCGTGTTAACTATTGAAACAGAGGGAGAGGTTAGGAAAGAGACCGCTCACACTAATGGAACAGAGAGAGAGGTTAGAGGAGAATCCGCTCTCATCACTGGAACAGTGGGAGACCATTGGAAGACAGCAAGAGGTTGGATGAGAGGTTAGATGGGAAAGAAAGGTTAATGGAAAGGCTGCTCTCACTACTGGAACAGAGAGACATTAGTTAAGCGGCCGTTCTCACTACTAGAACAAAGGCGAGGTTCAATGGGAGAGGTTAAAGAAGAGGCCGCTTTCACTACTGGTACAGAGGAGAGGTGATTGGAGTGGTCGCTTTAACTACTGAAACAGGAGGAGGCATTCTAACCGCATTTACGGTAGACAATTTTAAAGGAAGTCGAGTAATTGAGCGCAGCCGTGAGCAGAGGCCTACGTCGCAATCCAGACAAGGCCTGGCGAACGAAGACTCACGTATAAGCACCAAGAGTAACAAACTAACACAAATAAGAACGCTCTAGTCAGATAGCAATAGGAAGATTAGGAAATTTGACGTAGGATTCAATTGCCAATAATCTGAACTCTAGAGCCATTGGTCGGTTAGCGAGATTCGACATAGGATTCAGTGTCCTTCAGTGTCCAGAGAGCGAAACACCACGTACATAAAAGCCAAGGGTTGGTTAGGGAGTTTTAACGTAGCTAAAGGAGTCAATAGCTCGTTAACTGAACTCTATACACAGGGTGTCGACAGAGAAGAGGAGAAAAATCTTGAGGTATTCCGGGACATTCCCGTACACCTGCCAGCTTTTCTAGTATATGTTAAAAACTATTCTATGATATTGTACAAGTGTTTTGGTGTATACAAACAGAGCACTGGTCTTCAAATACTACAGTAGCACAAACAAAGTTTGTACTCACACAAGGGAATGTTACAAATGATCCCTTTCAGACTTAATTCCCTTTGCTCATAGTACGAATAGATTGGCACACACCACAGCTGGACTAACAGTGTGTCATCGGAGGTTCTCAAGCCCATAGTACGACTAGATTGCCACACACCACAGCTGGACTAACAGTGTGACATCGGTGGTTCTAAAGCCCATAGTACGACTAGATTGCCACACACCACAGCTGGTCTAACAGTGTGACATCGGTGGTTCTCAAGCCCATAGTACGACTAGATTGCCACACACCACAGCTGGTCAAACAGTGTGACATCGGTGGTTCTCAAGCCCATAGTACGACTAGATTGCCACACACCACAGCTGGTCTAACAGTGTGACATCGGTGGTTCTCACGCCCATAGTACGACTAGATTGCCACACACCACAGCTGGTCCAACAGTGTGACATCGGTGGTTCTAAAGTTCAGCAAAGAAAATGCCTCGGGAGCCATCCTGCTATTGTCTCGTAGTTCACTGTCTACCTGCTGTACCCCATTTGCGTGGCTAACCTTTCAAATGTTGCTGAGGTGCCCAATACCTCTCTCATTTGAAGAAAATGATATTTCTCCAATTACATGGGTTTAAAAAAATCTAGCTATGCGTACACAACTGGGCCATCTGCTCCTCGTGATTTTTTTAAAAATAATTCAATGTATTCAACAGACAAATAACCTGCTTGAACAAAATCTCGGGAACGCGGAGATTTGTTTACCTTCCCCTAGTAAAACTGAAGTTCAGCTGCTACGATCAGCTGCCTGATCGTAGTTCTGATCTTCAGCCGCTACCCCCTTCGGATTTTTCATAAATAGGAACTTCCAAAATTACAGGACATCGAAACGCAGTAGAAAAAAAAACGAGGTATTCCCGACTTTACAGTACACCAAAATAAATCTTGGGGTTTTCTTGTATTTACCGTATTTCAAGGACCTGTCGACGCCCTGGTGTATGAGGCAATGGTCGGTTGACGAGATTTAACACATCCGTCAATGCCCAGTCAACTAAACTCTACATCAGAGCCAGTGGTCGGCTTTCGAGATTCAACGTGCGCGTCAACGGTTCGTTAACGAATCATGCCAAGTGATAGATGAATATCGAGACAGGCTTGGTGGTGAATATACGTCGAAAAGACGTCAACCAATATTTATGGAAGAGTTTTGATCCATTTCCTTGGATACAGGTACAGTGAATCAAACTTTTTCTTCAAATTTTGTTTCAGTTACTTTTGAAGCTTCATAAACTGCACCTTTCCATCATTTTCAAGTCGTCTTGGGATTTATGCAGTTTCGATACAGTATGCTGTGATCTACTTTGACAAAGGCCTTTAGTAAAATCTTGATAAATCACATCTACATTTGATCCATCAATCGATGCGTTGATTATTTCATCAGAGTTGTCCCGTTTTTGGGTCAGAGTGCTATTCTGACTCCTGAAACCACGTTGCTTTGAGAGGAGCTATTAATACTTTACAATAACATTTACGTGATGTAGAAGAAATTGGTCTGTAATTTTACGAGCTTGTGAGGCCACCTCCTTTTGCTAGAGGGAAGATGGACGAAATGTTTCATTGTTTGAGGATCATCAGTGGTGTCCAAAGTCCTCAGCCACAACATTTGTAATGGTCTTGACAGCACCTGCTTGCATTGTTTCAATATAATAGCTGGGATTCCCTCTGACCCAGTTGCGCTCTTACCACCTACGTCATCGATTGACAGCACCTGCTTGCATTGTTTCAATAGTATAGCTGGGATTCCCTCTGACCCAGTTGCGCTCTTACCACCTACGTCATCGATTGACAGCACCTGCTTGCATTGTTTCAATAGTATAGCTGGGATTCCCTCTGACCCAGTTGCGCTCTTACCACCTACGTCATCGATTGACAGCACCTGC
>SDVV010025052.1:0-12486 GCA_016164225.1 Gammarus roeselii
ATATATTCTTGTATCAGTGTTATGATACGTGGTATTGTAGTTGATTAACGGGGGTATAAGGATTATTTATCGTGTTTTCACGCTAGTAGGGTTATTTTTTATTTCCTATATTCATATGTTATTTGCCCATCATAGTACCTGTCAGGGTTGCGGTGGGCTCACATGGCCATATCTCTTGACCGGTGAGAGCCACCACCTTCCCCCAACTGGTCCGAGTGGCATACACGTTACAACTGGTTATCGCATGTCAGGTTAAGTTATTCTGTGATTTATACACTGATCGTATGCCAGTGCTGCTTTGTAGATGATATGTCGGTGTTACGAAACCGTTTTTTTAAACAGTCCCAGAATCTATCTACCTCGTCCTCCTTCTCTTCAATTTCCACTAGTATATTTTCATGAAAGGACTTAAACATTTTATCCAGGGACGTTTGGTTGATAGCATTGACATCTTTGCTTATCGATGTCTTATTTACCAATAAGCTTTTTAGGAGATCAAGTACGTGAATACGAGTTTAGACATATTTTAATGGGATGTTGACTCGTAGGTAATGAAACAAACCGCTGGAGAGGGTCTTAGCAACGGGAGGCATTGAGGCAGTATATAGTGCTACAGCATCGTCATTATTTGAATCCTTTTGTTTGATTGGTTCCGGTGTGGGCTCCGTTGTTATTCTAGAGCGATAGAGTCCGTTGATAAAATTAACTAATTTTAGTGCTATTTCAGGCCAAGCGTTCAAATCTAGCATAATATCCACACGTTCGCTCAACCTCTGACTGTGATACGTACGGCTATGTTCTGCTATTTCTGGCCGTGTTGTGACAGATGTGGGTGTAGCACTTCCACCAATATTATTTGTTGTAAGCTTATATATTTTGGATATTGGAACTAGGTAGTGCGCCGATTCATCCATGAATTATTTCTGTCAAGAAACTCACTGCAATGAGTAATAGTAAATTTAACAGAAACCCTCCACGCACGGTTGATAATGTTTTCCTTTTGGTCTCGGGAGATTCTCTCCCGGACGATTTACTGACTAATTTTTTTATTATAGAGTTTAATTTATTTTTCCCGGGACTTGGTTATTGTCACAGACCAATTTTTCGCTTTGCATGTTTGTAAATATGTTGCAGATGATTTTAGCTTCTTTATCACTTAATAGTTTGATGAGTTTAATACGTTCGGAAGATTTTAGTTGATTTAATTTATTATAAAAATTCAATTTACGTTTCACAGTACGTTTATCACACATCGCGACACAAAGTTTCCTTCAATAATCAACATAGGTTTGCTGTCAAGATAATCCGTGTATATCACGTAGAGTTGCTTCCTTCTTGTCTAATTCATGTCTTCAAGACCTTGATGTCATAAATATCAGGTCTGTCACACTGAACTAGTTCCTGCCTGTATGCAAAACCGTTGATGGGTTCATCAGTATCGAGCGGTGTTTTTTCATAGGTCGGAGGGCAATGATTTTGATTGGCACGAGAAATACAAAACACTTCCTCCGTGAACTATGGTTCGTGTCCTCGCCTGAAACTCGTGAGACTGGTATCACTGCACTGTAAGCGTATGTACGCTCCCAGTTGTGTTGTGTACTGGGCACTTTAATTCTTCTACGTCGTATTCTATACATTTCAAACAACAGTGCCTGAATGTTATTTTGGGTCGTTCAGCAAATAAACGTCAAAGGGGACTCGTCCCATCAATGATGAATGTGGTGTCCTATTGTAAGTGCTCACAATTGTTTGCATGTTATTTATATAGCGTTCAGTCTTTTTAGCGTACGAATTTCCATCCAACCTAAGTTTTATAGTCTGTATGACACGCTCTGCTGGGGATGCTTTGATGGCCTTGTCGTATGTGTAATAAATGGATAAGTTCTTGCTGGTCAAATAATCTTTCAGTTTCTATTTTTAAATCCACTGCCCTGATCTGAACAGATCAGAGTTATTGGCCATACTAATTCGTTGGAAATATGATCAAATGCGCAATCATACTTTTAAATGTAATAGATTTCAAGGGTTGTACACACAGATATTTGTTGTATATATCAATAACGATCAATAAATATCTAGCTCCGTAATTTTTACCTGCAAAATCTTTCATAAAGGCAGCATCCGCACAGAGAATTGATCCAGGACGCGCAGCTGTGAACATTCGTCTGCTAAATTTAACATCGTGTCTCGTTGTAGACGGACAAATATTCGCATAGCTTTGATAAACGGCCTTCGCGCTAGAGTATGACCCAACAACCCCTTGATTATAGTAGACACTCTCCATTCTGATTCACTACTAATCTCAAATCTGGCGTACATTATATTTTATGGAGGCAACACTTGTTCAAATTCATGTCCTGCAATTTATGCTCTAATCAATAGTTTCGAAGTACTTGGGCGTGTGAAATCAATCAAGATTGGCCCATAGGATTTTTGTTCCACATGTATCTTGTACACGGACATGAACGTTTCAATCTTGTCTTATGCAATGAATGTTTTGACAAAGTAACGAGCTTGATTGATATCGCGCATGCGCAGGATAAGAAAGTGTGTGGTATTCAAAGATATTGTGCGATGGAATGGATTTCAGTGAAAGAATGATTGGTTTAAATATATCGCACTGATATTTGCACGCCGACCACGACAAAAAAACAGATGCAATATTACGTTGAGACTCTGATTCCAATATGAAATCGTCGTACACAACAAGTAGTTTACAAGAAGTTTTCTTCGCTAATGGATCGGATACGACATGTCCTGTGTATTTTAATTGTTTCATGTTTCCTTAAAGGAAAGTGCTCTGACACTGAAACGACCACCTCATCGAAACTATCAATGTATTTACTAATAAATTTTCCCACAAGGACACTCTTCCCAATAGATGCGAACCCGCTCACGAACAATCGTGTGGGTTTGGCGAAGATGTTCACATCGGCAAACCTAATGTCTCCATCTTTCCCAACAGGCGATAGACAACTAGCTATTTTTTAATTAACCATTAATTTATATTTATTTGTATTTCTCTCTTTGCAGATGTATTCCATCAAGGACAGGCTGAAGTCAATCGTCTGTTTGGCAGCACCAGGTAGTTATCAGCATGGGCTATTTACATCTCTAAAGTTAGATCAATCATGCCAATAACTTTGACATCAACCAATGTGGCTTCCGTAGGTTTTTCTCCAGCAATTGGTTCAACCTATTATCAGTTATTTCTTAACAGATCATGGTAACAACTCGATCGGGGTAGACCAGATCAACCCGGAACTTCAGGAATGATAAAGTATGTTTAACGAAAAATGTCTACATATTTTTTGGACTCTGTAATCAATTCATTCCATGTTAGAGCATTAAACAGCGTTATATTTTTTCTAAATACATAAATTTTTACGTGCAGACCGGTGCAGTACCCTCCAGCAAATCATCCGTATCAGGGCTGTCCGCTGGCCAGTCATCGCCCAAACTATCAGGGTGATCCTAGGTACGGTAACCCAAACTACCAGCTTCATCCGCTGCCTGTACCTCACTGACCGCAGCCTCAAGCATGGCAACCTCGACAACCGTTGCATAGACCTCCGATGCAGACACATGCACGGCAACCTCAACAACAGTGGCAGAGACCACCAATGCAGATACAAGCATACCCGCAACAGACTCGAGCTTATCATACTGTATATCAGGGGACTTTTTCAAGGTCGGGTATGATGCATTACAGAGATTAGTGTACATAAAATATTTTTTATGATTTTTAATTAATAAATTATTCCATCTTCTTTCAACACCATTTTAGGTTGAGAAGGCGAATGATCTGTCTGGCATATCCATCGTTAGGGGCTTGTCTTCCGAGATAAGCTCGAGTGAGTGAAATGTACTACGCTTCAGCATGATTTTTTCTTGACTGAGGAGGCTAACTATAAAGTCGGGACTTCGTACAATTCTAAACTTGTACAGTTTTGATTTACTGTTTAAGAACACAATCAATATTTCTTCAGAGTTGCACTCCAGTTCCACACTCGACAAATCCTGTCATATTAAAACAGTCATTTGTTTCTGTTGGTAGAGTCGTTGACACAAAATATCCAGCTTCAATGAATGCAAACCTCTGGTAAGTACGGTTATAGGACACTGCAAGAAATCTTACTTTTATCAGCTTCATTTTTCGGTCTTGTTGACCAATCTTGAGGAGGGGTAGTCTCAACGAGAAGCTGATGATGTGTGTATCCACCGCCTCAGCTGCAGCAGTTTTATAAGACCCCGAAGCTTCAGGCAGGCAAACAGGTTACAACACGTACATCGTTTTCGTTTCGATTCCGTATCGATTTGGTTTTGTTGTCGTACATCTGGCAGCATATGACCACTTGCTCAAGTTATCGTACACTGTTGCATAGAAGGGTAAAAGCTGCAGCTCAGACACTATTTTGTGCTCATGATCTTGTTGGTCACGGACAGTTGTTCTTCTCCCGATGTAAGTAGTGTCAGTTCTAACATGTATATTTTTAGCTTTTTTCTAGAGATATCTTTCTGTAACTTTGCTAGTCTATTTTTCATCGTTGTATTATAGATATACCTTTGTTTATTCTCGTAGGATGAATCAAACACCATTGCTGGTGGATGTAGGGAGTGCCCCAGACCAAAAAGATACCTGTCCGCCCCTCGCATGCCCTAGCGCAAGCCTCGCAATGTCCGTAAGCCCTAGCTCAAGCCTCGCAATGTCCGTAAGCCCTAGCGCAAGCCTCGCAATGTCCGCGCAAGCCCGCGTCCCGGTGGCGGTGGTGACCCCCCTTCCGTCTTCCGAACAACGCGGAGTTCAGCCTACTGCTGCGTTGGATGCACCCTTGGCGCTGTCTCCTGTATGACAGTTCGTTACTCAGCCTACGGATGGTTCGGCTATGTCTCCTGTTGGACAGTTCGTCGCTACTGACGGTTCGTCCTTGGCGCCGTTTTCTGTTAGAGAGTTCGTAACTCAGTCTACCAATCCGATACGTGAGGCTATATTTCATCAACCTACCTCTAGTTTTTTCGGAAAACAATTTCGTAACGTCTACTTTTATACCATACACTGAAAATGTCAACATATCGTCCATGATTACGTTGTGATGCAAAAAATTGGCGGAAAACGCTGAATCTAAATTAGGAACATTCCAAAGATTCCAATGCATTGTGAAGATGGAAATGGGCAAACAAGTTGACGATGCCTCTATAGATGACAAGGACTGGGTGATAAACACAAATGCACTCTAGCTAACAAAATTCGTGCTTTTAAGTGAGCTGATTGAGGACCTCGAGGTAGATTTACAGAATAAATTAGAAAAACAGGAGAGAGAAGGTAGTGGCTGGGGCGTTAATACAGTAACAAGTGTTAAGCTCAAATTCGACATGACGGGTTAAATGTAGTAAACGTCTTGGCGACTATGTTCCATGGCCCAAAAACTGTCAAAGTCAACATCAACGTTAAAAACAATAATTGTATATGGACATGCATGATTGCCTCTTCCACTTGAAGCTACATACAAATATCTCAACTGATAGACGACGATCAGAGTTTTCATACCTCCCATACATAAACGCTTACTTTAACTTTCCAAAACTTGCTATGAACAAACCTGTGGCATTAGAAGATTTACCTAATATAGGAAGAGATTGTGAAGCTAACATTAGACTATATCAGCTCACAAAAGAGAAGGAAGGTTATGGGGTCAGTGTATACAGAGGTAGTTTAGAGGCGAGTGAGTAGCGTACGATCCACCTTGTGCAAATATTGGATGCTCATCATGTCGCTCTCTTGCCATGTTTCACTACATTTATGCTTACGTTCAGAAGAACGAGACAAAGAGACAACTTTTTATGTTCATGCTACATGCAAGGCACGCATGTAAGCAAAAAAGGGGGACACGTAAAGTTGTGATTGTCCAGTAAAGGCTTGCATTAACAATATTTATCCAGGAGTACAGCTACAGGAAGACTGGAGCGTGGGACCTGTAGAAGTAATCTATAATGACTGGTTCAAGATAAAAAAAACACGATCTACAGTACAACATTGTATTCTACGTAGAGCATTTGAACGATAAAAATGAACGAGTCGGGTATGAAACTGCTTTGTTTGTTCCTAGCGAAAATATCGCTGGCAATACATTGGAAGAATATATCTCCGAGCTAGAAATCAATATAAAAAAATGTCTGTTAAGGAAACGAATAGTTAGAGATGAAGGAAAATTGGTTTAATATAATAGTGCCATACAACACCGAAAGTTCAATGCCTGTATTCTACAAAACAGGTCGCAATACAAATATACTGAAGCTGCGGTGACTTGGTACTATGTCGGAGATAGGTCGGCTGATTTATTGGGCGTAGCGATGGGTAAATATAATGTCGGAGAAGATGCCGTAAGCGAAAAAAAGTCCTTTATGAACACAAATGTACGCTGCATAAACGTTTACTCAGATAGAATTTCACGCAGTTTTATGGGTGACAAACAAGTCAATATTTTCGATGTTATTCCAATATATAAATATAAATAATTTGCGCGTGCCTACGTCAAATATAAAAAAATACACTGTAGTCATATTGATTCCATTTGCATCGATCTACGAGATGGTGTTGGCGGTATCATCCCGTTCAAGGATGGTGGATCAAGCCTACGCGTATTGCATTTTAAAAGAAGCTAGAGCCGTATAAATATAACGCTGGGTATAAATAAGGTCATTTGGTAGCTAGCAATCATGAGGGTAGTATATGCATATCCGTCGCACAAACAATACGAAGTTTTATCCGTGAAACGTGACAAAATACGCGGTGGAAGTTTACATGATATTGACAGATTCATAAGTCCGATATCGTACCAGAGGGGTAGCAGATTATTCTCAACCATAGCCAGTCTTGTAGGACATACATTGCTTTTTGTAAGAAAAACTGTACTGCCTGCAGCTGCCGATCTGACTCTTAACATGGCACACTATTACTCGGAGCAGAAAGATATGGAAAAATCAACATAAGAACATGGGATTGATACCCAAAAATGTTGTAGGAAAAGTAACGAAAAATCGTAAATCGAAGAAGAATCGTGGAAGAAAGATGGAGTCGTGTCGTCCGTTATTTAATCACTAATAAATACCACTGTTCATGCAACATTAACGTTAGTTCCGGGTGAGGCTGAATACCGACAACATGCTTGGTGGATCATCTCAACATGATAGGGCTAGAAGCCCCTACGGAAAACTATGAAGTGGGAGTGATTGATATGTTTCCCTCCGTCAACAATAAAACTTTAATTGAATCAAGTATGGAGTCGAAATTTGGAAGAAAGTAATTTGTTCAAACAGCAGCCTGCATGATGGTAGAATTGCCGATTCCTTTATCGAATTTCATATTTCCGGGTCCGATAATGAAATGGTCGACTTGAGCTCGTTTACTGCAGAAGTGAAAATCCGTGTTAGAAATGTTGATGGAAGCGTGTTGGCCGCCGCTGCAAATGTTACACTCGTTGCCGGGTTTTTCATCGCATTTTCCGAGGTCACTCTCTATTCCTAAATGGTGTTCAGTGTAAAGGAAACAGTTATACAGGACTACTAAATAATCTCACCGCCTAAACATCCATGAAAAGCTCCGATCTAAATAATAAAGGGTTGAGTATGATGTATAAATAAATGCAAGCACCCATTCCAGATACCATCGACGCAGCGAATTTTGCTAATCTAAACGAAAATGAGGATTGGATTCAAGAAAGCGTACGTCGTGGTATACATATGATGGGGCCACTAAACTTTGGTGTAGCCGGTAGCAATAGTTATCAATCGGATAAAGTCAGCGTAAACGTACGTTCGGAGCTGACAAAACCTAGTAGCGTTCTCTAACACATGACAATGAACAATACTTCTATTAAGTTGATTCATGCAAATTATGGTGCAAAAAGGTTTTATCATACCCTACAAATTTGCTTGCTCTAAATAAAGCTCTCACAAAAAAACAATGTCAGATGACATGTTCGATCGACCTATTGTCAAACAATAGTGTTTCCTCCCGGTCAAAACTCCATCTTCATTGATTCCCTATCAACGGGGTTGTTCCACATAAATTAGCCCTGTTTCTCATTGATCAAGCGGCACACGGCGGCGCCTATGAACGCAATCCAAATTACTTCCAGCATAATGATATCAAAATCGTTATCGTCGATGTAAACGGAAACTGCGTCACCAACATTGGATCATCATTTCCCAGAGAGTGCGCCCAAGCATACCATCAAACGCTTTTGACTCTAGGGACGAGTAACTGCTCACATCTCATCACAAGGCAAATTTTCCTTGCAGGAAGAACTATATTTGTTATACTGTAGATACAAGGCCAACTGACTCTGAAGATGTCATTAACTTAGAAAAATGAGCAAACATACAGTACGTATAACAGTGAATCGTGAATACCCACCCACTACGAATAAGATCTTGTGCCTGGTAGGTTATACACTCGGTGTCATCCAAATAAATTCGACAAGGAGGGAATTCTCAAACTATCTACCTTAAACATGAATAATAATCAAATTGTAAATATATTCATGAGCGATCCAATTATGAAACGTCCCTATATAGGGTGTTTTGCTGAGAACAGGATGCCCATGTTTCCAATGAACAAGTACAAGATTGTTATCAGCAAAAGCGATCCTAATAAAATGAGTCATTGGATCCTAATATTAAGAAAACGATAACAAACACGTTTTTTTATTTGTTTGGACCTATGTAATTCAAAACATATGGATGAAATATAGCATCGTATTATAATACTTTTGTAAAAATACAACTTGCGCTACAGAAACCGATCCAAAGGGATCAATCATTGGTTCGTGGTGCTTACTGTCTTTACTTTGCGTGTTATCTATGTCAAAATATACCCGTCAAGAAGATAATCGAACGGTTCTCCAAAAACAAACGACGTAGAAATGATACCAAGGTTGAAAAATCATTATGAACGTGTCCGGAAATCAACTTTCGTACAAGCAAGAACTTTTCGGGATTTTAAACTTTAATACTGCATGTCAATTATTATGTAACTGTTAGATTTATTTTCAATAAATGAATACCTTATAAATGTATTTTTGTTATTACCCCTTGAACATTCAGAGGACTAGCATTGAAAATTCATGAATGCAACATCACATTCAATTGAATTGCAATACAGTATGCCCAGTATTGAAATACCAATACCTATATGCAAACGTCCTACTTATATAACCTATAAATAACCTATTAACATATAAAAACTGTCCGTCCATCCGGCTGCTAAAACCAGTTCCGGTCGCGCCGTTTGCCTTCCGCAACCCTTCCGCTACTGACTCTAGATTGCCCATTTCGCTCCTATATACTCTACTTATAATGGGAAACTTGAAGAAAAAAACTGTGAAAATGGGCGCGGTCAGGCGCTAGAATGCCTAACAATGCGCATAAAGATATCTGTGGCAGAGATTCCATCTGAGTTTTTAAAAAATACTATCCGATAGAAGTTTCCGCAATGGAAGGAAACAGTCAATGATTTTTGAATCTCAACCTCTGAAATAGAGATAATGGATGGGTCATAACATTTTGTAAAATAAACATTCTCCTCTTAAGAAGGGAAAGCAAATTTGAATTACTCTTATTTGGTAGTAGCTTCTGCTGGGGACAAAGTTTTGAGGGTTTTCTAAGAGGGGAGCAACTTATCAATGTTCAGCTGCCGCGTGATAACTGTGCGTTTATGGATGAGCTCAGGGGAGTCGGGCAGCAGGCAGGCCAAGGCCCGCCAATTTAGCGGTGGTCGGTCCACAGTTCATAACAATTATTCATAACGTTGATATACATCTGTTCGTTCATTTTAAGCGACGTAGCTTAGAGACAAATTTTAAGTTAATGCTGTTCCATATACGTTGATATTTATTTAAAATTGTAATTAGTTGAGGATGTGGCGGCCTTCACGTTCTGGGAGCCCAGTGTTTGTGATAAAAATATCACAGCAAACGCGCACTAGCGCCACTTCACTCCAGCTCTACTGTCATAACCGGACGCTGTCATATCGGCTAAAAATCTTTCAGAACACGTGTTTTTGCGTGAAAAAAAATTTCAGCACACGCGCACTTGCGCCTCTTCAATACATCTCATTGTCATAACTGGACACAGTCATAATCGCTAAAAAAATCAGCACATCGTATCCTAGAATAAAACGTACGTTTGCCCCGCGGGTTAGAAACACGCACCTTTGCCCCGCGGGTTTGAAAAACTTCCCTCTGAGTGAGGTTAGGTTAAGTGGGAAAGGTTTCAATAAGTGATGACAAGTAGAATTGTATCTTCCTTTGGTTTGTGGAACAACTGTGGCTGATATGAAAGTGAGCGGACATGAAAGTTGCTGCACTGACTTAGGTATGCTATGCATGTTCGCTGTTAAAAAATTGTCCCTTATTTCGGTTGGTGGAACAACTTGTGGCTGATATGGTAGTTAGCGGATATGAGGAGTGCTGATCTGACAATATTTAATCGCATACATACATGTTTTTTTATCAATCGTGTATTAAGCTGCTTGAGATGTGGCAGCATCTGTCATCGGTTGAATGATCCACTGCGATGAATACAAACAATAATTGCACGTACTGCGCTCTATAGTTGTGGACTCAGAGCAGTTCACAAACTGCGAAAAGATTATCAAGTGACGAAGTGGTAAACTCTATGTTACACATGGAATGAACTCAATTATCGATGCACCAGTAAGTACTTTCTTACCGCCGTAATTTTGATGGTAAATATTCTTCGATGACATAAAGACTTGTATTCGAATGAGACGGTTCACATCAGAATCTAATTTTTTGCTAGATTGGTGGATTCGCGCAGTCTTGCAATCGTATGACTAACGGGCTTCAAAAATATTTGATTGAAAAAGTATGAAACAGAACCAGCGTGATGGTATGCCCAGAGAACTATAGTGTATAACGTTAACAAAACCATTTGGCAGCCGTAGAAGGTCGTAGAAAATTACCTTTAACAAAATCATATCGAAAAATGAACACGTTACAAAGTGATCGAAGCTCTGGGTAATATATTGAATTAAATTGATTATCAATGCGCTTGTTGGTACTTCCCAGAAGCCGTAATTTGTTTTGGCAAGCATTTCTCAATGACACATGGAACAATTGATTCGCTTCGAGAAAGGTCATGTCAATAGTCATGCTGTTGCTAGATAGAGTGGTTCAGGCTGCCCTGTAATCGTGCGGAAAGACCCCTAATGTAAACTTTCTTTCATCATGCCTAATTTTTAGAAAATGTATAATCCAAAAGAAAAGTGTTGGCATACGCAGAAAACTCATTCTATTGCGTTAACAGGAAAGTTTACCCCCATAGACGCTGCCGCTGAGCCACTGTTCTCCGCGGTCAAAGCAGACTAAGTGAACATATATCTCACTGGCACGAAGTATACTTATATGACATGAATGAAAATTGATGATGAGACTCATCATCAAAGGCTTCTCATCTATAAAAAAGTTGTTGAACATAGGAAAAACGTTAGGGATATGTTTGAACTATTGTTAATTGAAGGAGTATTTCACTTGAAATGGATCCTTCGTTGCATTATTTGTAGCACGTAAGAGCTGGGAAATACGCATACAATGCGTTGATTTTTTCACATAAAAGGGAATATTATCGCTTATCATTTCTGCTAACGTGCAAATTTAGAAACATTAAGTGACAGACGGCTCATTTGCTTTAATGTTTCTGTATTTCATCCACTAAGACATCGCCATATCTTATAAAAGGTATGGCTTGAAGAACCTTCGTCCTAGGAATCATCAAACAATTAGGTAAACTCGTCAAGTTGGCATCTAAATAAAAATTCATACGGAAACTTCTGGATGATTGGACAACAACTAAATAACTTGTGAAGTGGCCCAAGTAGTGTAAAAATTACTTCTATATCAAAGATTCAGTCGTATTTTGCCCCCCCCCCTCCCCGGTGCTTTCAATGATGTAAAACAGCATAGGAGAGTCTCGGGACTAATGCAAAGGTTGTCTGCAAAAACGACACACACGTACAGCATAAGGTTCACAATGCCTCTGTACAATGGCTATTTTTGGCTATGTATGATGCAAAATAAAATAAATATTGTGTACTGCTTGTAGTTCAGGTGACATTGAGTCCACACTGTTGCTAATTTGATGTTACGCAGTCTTAACAACCAGTGTACCATTACATGAAAAGGCTAACAATGGCATGCCAAGCAGGGAAATGAAGAGACTAAGATCCTTATGTAGTCTCGATTTTTTCATGTTGCGGTACATTTGTTAATGAGATATGGGAAAATGCATTTTTATGTCTTCCGGGAATGATATAGCGTTCATTTTATGTGTCGATCTCCTGTGTGCAGCTTCCGTCTTTGCTTATTTGTCTAATAGATTGGCCTATTCCAAATAGACATATGATTTTAGGAGAAAGGAGTGTACCGTAGGTGAGGCGCACTGCCAGTGTCCTATATATTTATGTAT
>SDVV010025053.1:0-12486 GCA_016164225.1 Gammarus roeselii
TTCATTCAGAAAAATTACAACGGGAATACTAATACATTTATATTTCAATGTTTTTTCTTAACTCGACGGTTAATTACAGAAGGGGTTAAACTGGCGGAAATAAACAATTATATAAGTGTAAACTCCCTCCCTCACCTCCTCAAGCAGAGCTTCCCATTTGCTGCAGTGCAATCGGTGTTGCCACTTGCTGACTCATATCAGTGTGACGAGACACTACCGTCAGTCGTATGAGGAACCACCACTTGCTGACTCATATCAGTGTGACAAGACACTACCGTCAGTCGTATGAGACACCACCACATGCTGACCCATATCAGTGTGACGAGACACTACCGTCAGTCGTATGAGACACCACCACTTGCTGACTCATATCAGTGTGACGAGACACTACCGTCAGTCGTATGAGGAACCACCACTTGCTGACTCATATCAGAGTGACGAGACACTACCGTCAGTCGTATGAGGAACCACCGCTTGCTGACTTATATCAGTGTGACGAGACACTACTGTCAGTCGTATGAGGAACCACCGCTTGCTGACTCATATCAGAGTGACGAGACACCACCGTCAGTCGTATGAGGATCAACCTTCGTAGCGAACGCATGTGCGCAGCTCCTCGCACGAGGACGATAAACTCTCTCCGGCTGGGCTTAGGTAGGCAATTGCATGCCCCTCGTAGGGTTGCCAGATTCCTCTACGCGAGGCTGTACCATGTAATTCTTTCCTATCATCCCTATAATTTCGACCTTAGGTGCTGATAGAGCGACGGTGGGGTGTGAATCACGAACCCATTGGCTCGAGATAGGCGGTATAGACTGCCGCACCTACGGAGCTCTTTTCAGTCGGTCAAGTGAAACCATTTTAATCAGCAGGCGGGAGCTGCTATGATGGAATTGCTTTGCTTTGCATTCAACTCTATCCCGCGTAGGAAGTAACGTTGCGTCGCTACCGCGCAACCGACTAACATTCAAATTAGATTCGCTTAGAACCGATTGTATCAGTTTCCTTTTATTTCGAATTAGATCCGTTTCGAATCGTTGTATAAATACTGCTTTTGGGATAACTACGCCTTCACTTGTTTGATATCGCAAGTTTCTTATTTGAATTCGTGTCCGTAAATGTACTACCGTTTTACGCACATGCTTCTTATCACCCCATTCCTATTTATCATCATCATCATCAAACTGTTAACTGTTTGAATTCGATATTGAAAAAAAATATGCATCGCAAACAGTGTAGCTTCTCTGGAAAATAAGCTAGAAATGGTGCAGCTTAGTGTCGTGGAAAGTCATCTACCCTCACCGCAGAGGGCATTCCTCTCTCGCCTCAGCGGGAGGTCTACCCTTCACCGCAGGGGCCCTGTACAAGGACCAGCCTATTACCATTCCCAGCATTCGTGCAGTACCTCAACTCAATTTCAGCTAAGCATATTTCATGTATGTTACTTTTTCAGTGTAAATACTAATACAACCTTTTCAATGCAACCAAAAATTCATACATAACTAAATTCAGAAGTTTTGCACCAATTGCGTTTGCACCAATTGCGTTAAAAAAACATGAATAATGAACAAAAAAACTGCAATTGGCGTCTGAGATCTGTCTATGTAAGTAAACTGTAAAATAATAATGTAAAGTAAACGTAAAACAATACAAGTGTAGCATAAATAATTTATACATTTTCATTTAGCTCTTGTAAACAGCATGATAATTGTTTTTCAGTTAGGAAAAAATAATTTCATTTTAGCCTGAGTTTAGTTTTTTTTTCATCTCAAGTTAGACTCTCATAATCACCCGCAAAAACTCATCACAGTAGGTCATACATGAATCACCCAAAAAAAAACGTCTGTAGGTCATTTTGAAATAAAATCATCTCATTCCGGATCTAGTTAATCTTACTATTCACATATCTGCTGTTTAGAAGGATAAAAAAAATAGCACTTTGTTTCTACGTTCGCGGTTTGTAGCTGCTCACTTAACAAGTCCAAGATGACTCCTGCTGCGAAAGTAGAATGTGTAACTTGCCGCAAATCGTACACTCCCGAACTAATGTATGGTGGAAGCTCCTCCAGGCAAACGCGTAATACGCCTCCAAAGGGAGAGTGTTAAATAGCGAGATGTAAATTCTGCCGACATGCCGAAGAGATTAAACAACTGAAAGCACAGTTAACTCACGCTTCTGGTGGTTCACCCAACGCAGATGCAGTTAACGCCGATACAAGGCTGCTAGCTGTAAAATAACAACTGGAAAGCGTAAAGAAACAATTTTGCGAATTCGAAGATATGATAAACAGCGAAATACAAGCAACAAAACAAATTGCTAAAACTACCTTGCATCGGGTAAATGAATTCCGAGTGCACTTGGACTCAGAATTGGCAAAGAAACTTACAGCTCTGGACTCAGAGACCAACGACCTTATCACATCGCTAGAAAAAAAGGTCAACATTGCTGAGACACTCTACACAACTGGAGTAAACAGGCGGTAGGCAGCCAGTGGCAAAGCATCACAGGTCGGGCGACAGTCCTGCCACACCCGAACTGATACAAACAATCGTTTCGATGTATTGCCCATTGAACTAGACTCTCAAAACACAGAGGAAATTATTGTGATTGGCGATAACAATGTCACCTCATACTACAAGTAGGGCAAAAGACATGGTGACGCAGATGGAAGAAACATGGGTAAGGTATAAAACCGTGCTAACAAGCGTCAAACGATCGCACGCGAACATCCATGTCACTGGCATCTTGCCCCATCCAAACCAAAGTAGGTACAAATTGAGCAAAAGGATATCTCTAAACAATCGCATAGCAACGTTCTGCAAAGCACAACAAATCTCTTTCTCGGACCATTGGGAAACGATGATCAACCTCAAAAACTATCAATTCGATAGAATCACCAACGAGGCGCGAGTAAACACGTCTGGGCTTGAAACCCTCGAAAGCATCTTTCAGAATATCGGTGCCGACCTCGTCGCCGAAATTAAATCAAAGAACATTAGCGACGCCCAACACAAGACTCCGCTATTACTGCCCAACGGAATGAGTCTACAGCCGCCGCCCGAGAAAGTAGCAATCACGGACGCTGCAGTAACGATAGAGGAACAGCCAACAAAAATAGATTCATTACTAACAAAAAAGTCCATCGAAGCAACACAGCACCCCCCGACCGCAACAGAAGAGTTTCTGGCAGGATGCCGAGCAAAAATACTCTCAAATGTTACTATGTATACGCTAAAACTCTCCAAGACCGAAGCGACGAATTGGGAATCCTTGCAATTAACGAGGAGATCGACATAATAGCCATCACAAAGTCGTGGATGAAATCGAGCAGCAGAAATAATTTGGGTGAATTCACTCTCCCGGGCTTTTCCCTACTTCACAAAGATAGACTAGACCGTGAGGGTGGAGGAGTATTGATTCTCTTAAAAAATACTCTACAAATAATAAAAGTCTCTATCCCAACCAGCAGACACGACATAGTTCCTATTCAAGTCGTCGGTAAACATTTAAGAAGTCAAATCACACTAGTTTATCGTCATCCCATGAGCATAGTCGCAGAAGATATCGATCTTTACAACCCTCTCGTCGATGTGGTCAGAACACAAAACATTATAGTACTTGGAGACTTCAATATTCCCGATATGGATTGGTAAACAGAAGACTGTATGGCCACTGGCCAACGCCTGATTGATTTTGCTGACGATAAGTTTATGACCCCAATAATAAAGACACCACCACGAGGTAGCAATATTCTTGATCTTATATTTAATGCAAGCGACTCTTAAGTCACGGACGTCGAAGTGGGAGAACCCATCGGAAATAGCGACCACAGTTGTATCCGTTTTAAGATTGAGCTCGAGTTGAAAACGTCAATTAACTGCGAAAAAGTTCCTAATTTTAGATAAGCGAACTTGATTAGAGAGGCAATGTCGTCAGCAAATATAACCCTCCGACAAGATTTCAATCAATCGCTAAGCAATTTTTTGAGTGCACTTCAAAATATTGAAAATGACCATGTCCCTCGCAAAAACAGGCGAACAGCGGCCAATCAGCCTATGTACTGGGAAGGAGAATTGCAGCGCCTTCAGTTGCAAAAGAAAGCAAAGCACTCGAATAAACAGAAGCACCCACACGACGATGCTACAAAAAATGAATACAAAATCAGCAGACGTATTTTTAAGACGATCCAGAAACGAAAGAAAAAAGATTACGAAAATGAAATTGCGGTCAACGCCAAAACTAATCCGAAACAATTTTCAGTTATATATCGAGCAAAAAAATTCAAGATCTGTATTTGGCCCTCTTGAAAATGATATTGGTGAGCTAGAAACTGACGACACTAAAATGAGTGTCCTGCTTAACCAATTTTTCTGTTCTGTATTTACGTTAGAGAATGCGGATATTGCTGATCCTGAGGATATCGTAGCGCAAAGACAAATCGAAGTCCTCAGCACAGTGAATTTTTCCCCTGACAAAGTTATTAAATATATAGAAAAATTGAAAGTTACGAAATCTCCCGCTCCAGACCAAGTTCATCCCAGTATACTGAAATAGACTAGGAACGAAATTGCTGAACATCTGGCAAATATTTTCACCCAATCTTTCACAAATGGCACCTGCCCTTGTCAATGGAAAGCGGCCAACGTCACCTCAATTTAAAAAAAAGGGCCAAAAATGATCCAGAGAATTACCGTCCACCTACCAGAAATTACAGTCTCATCTCAGTCACAGATAAATTGTTGGAAAGCTTGATCACGGATAAAATCACAGAATTCCTAGAATTAGATCAGTTAATAGGTAACTCTCAGCATGGCTTCAAACGCAATCGTTCATGTCTTACTAACCTGCTGTTTTTTTCAAGAATATAATTGAATTTCACGACGCAAAATCTCCGATCGACATCATTTATCTTGACTTTCAAAAAGCTTTCGACAAAGGTCCTCACAAACGCTTGTTTGGTTAGCTGCACAACATCGGCATTCGAGGTGAACTCAATACCCGGATAAAATGCTTGCTCACGGACAAACGGCAAAGAGTCGTACTTAATGGAGCTTCCTCCAATTGGGTAAAGTTATAAGCGGCGTGCCCCAAGAATCTGTGTTAGGTCCAGTTCTCTTCATAATTTTCTTGAACCATCTCGACAGCAACGTACTCTCGAAAATTAGTAAGTTTGCAGACGATGCCAAGCTAGGAGGAAAAGTGCAAGCCAAACTCGAGTGTGAGCAGATCTAATTAGACTTGAACAAAATTGTTGAATGGTCAGAAAAGTGGCAAATGAAAATCAATGTCGACAAGTGTAAAGTCATGCACATTGGTCACATAACGCTAAACACGAATATTTAATGTCCGGAAAGAAACTGATACCTGTCACCGAAGAGAGAGATGCAATGTAACGATGAAGCCAAAAGAGGCGATACAATGTTAGGCATGATATTCCGCACAATCTCGCACAAGAGCAGAAATAGTATTCGCATGTTATACACTGCATTCGTTAGACCGCCCCTTGAGTATTCCGTCCAATTCTGGTCTCCATACCTCAGAAAAGACATTATTAACTTAGACAAGGTCCAACGTAGAGCTACCAAACTAATCCCTTCGCTGCGCAATAAATCGTACGAAGAGAAACTGCGAGAACTCAATTTTTATTCGCTAGAGAAACGTAGAGTCAGAGGTGACATGATCGAAGTGTAAAAGGTTATGAAGGGTAAGGAAAACGTCGAACGAGCAAGCCTTTTCATTTTAGATGCGAACGGAGTGACCAGGAATAATAGATACAAAATTGTTGGCAAGCGTTTAACACTCGATATCACGCACAATCTTTTCACGTGTAGGGTTGTAGAAGAATGGAACAGACTTCCCGCGGAAGTTGTGAACAGCGATACAATCGAAAAATTTAAGTCACAACTCGACAACTTTTACCAAAATCGACGCTAAATAGATCCCATCTATAGCACTTTCACCAGTATATTCGTGAAAAATGGTGTCCGGCAATGACTCCCCTACGGTTAAATTAGTGCCCGGCATTGGTACTAGCGCGGTAAAAAAGTGCCCGGCATTGGTACCTGCTCGTTACAAAACGGTGTTCAGCAATAACACCGGTCAGCATTGGTTTAACGAAAGAATGAAACTGTGACAATCTCAGATCAATACCGTGGGTCGGTGGCTTTCTCTTCAGGTGCTGATTAGAGCTGTTTTGAGTATCATCGTTAAATGCTATTTCCTTCGACAAACTTTCCCTTTCTTGATCTATTAGAACAGAAAATATATAGACACAAGATGCTATTTTAGACGTCCTACTTCAGAACTAATTTTCTTACTATCAAAAGACAACCCAGTTTGGCCAAAAAGCCTGTTGTTGTATTCTTACACTTGTAAATACTTGTAAGCCGCTTGCTGACTCATATCAGTGTGACGAGACACTACCGTCAGTCGTATGAGACACCACCACTTGCTGACCCATATCAGTGTGACGAGACACTACCGTCAGTCGTATGAGACACCACCACTTGCTGACCCATATCAGTGTGACGAGACACTACCGTCAGTCGTATGAGGAACCACAAATCTCGGACTCATATCAGTGTGACGAGACACTACCGTCAGTCGTATGAGGAACCACCACTTGCTGACTCATATCAGTGTGACGAGACACTTCCGTCAGTCGTATGAGGAACCACCACTTGCTGACTCATATCAGTGTGACAAGACACTACCGTCAGTTTTATGAGGAACCACCACTTGCTGACTCATATCAGTGTGACGAGACACTACCGTCAGTCGTATGAGACACCACCACTTGCTGACTCATCTCAGTGTGACGAGACACTACCGATTGATGGGTTATCACATTATTACATCCTGCCCTACGAGGGAGCTAGCAGGGACTCATGTCAGAGCTCCGGTGGAGATGAACCCCTTCATCTAACCTAATCTATTGCTGCAAGTTAAGAATGGTTGACAATTACCCATTTGTATGCTATGTTATCGTAGAACTTACGACGCTACATCTGCTCTCAACAAGATGGCCGAATAACGGAAAGAAATACCGAATTCAGCAAGACTAGTGAACGTATCTGCGGATTCCAGCTGGAATTTCAGGTCTGATTATCGGCTGCAGTTCAGATTGTATTTCAGTGCATTTTTGCGGGTACAAACGATTTTTTTGAAGCGGCGGCGGCCACGTGTTCAGAAACATTTGTATTGAAATACGTTGCTGGATATTAGTCACTATACAAATTAAATTGCATGATGTTTCAACATTCCGAATCATTCTTAAAAATAATATTTCCAAATGAAATAATACTCTCTTCCGCTCTCTTCCGCTCTCTTCCGCTAAAACCTGCTCGAAACCATTAGCGATCGTTCACCCTACACCCTACTCATCACGATCATAAATGGAGTGTCCACGCAAGAACACTTCCATTGTGCGTAAGGGAGTAGAATGGAAGTATGATTTAATGAAGGTGTAGGGCCGACTACAGAACTTAGACGTCGGTGTAAATACGTCGGTGTGTTAAGTAAATACGTCGGTGTGTTAAGTAAATATGTCGGTGTGTTAAGTAAATACGTCGGTGTGTTGAGTAAATACGTCGGTGTGTTGAGTAAATACTTCGGCGTGGTAAGTAAATACGTCGGTGTGTTTCTACTTTCCACCGCAATGGCGGCACTGCATTGTTGACAGATGATTTTTCACCTGCATATCAGCGAAATAAAAAATCACTTGCCGTCAAAGGCCTCCTTTTACCATCCAATCTCGTATCGTTTATGCGAATAATCGCCTGCATTCCTTGGTTTTTGATTGAATCGCCATTGATAATCCCTGAAAATGTCGGTGATAAATGCGGACCAGGAATTATGTTGGTTCCACGATTCAAAAGATTAGGGAATCTACTCGCAAAGCGGTGTTTGAAGTTTGGTGCAGAAAAACACAATGAAATGTTATCATTCCACATGGCAGATCTTCCAGACCGTGTTTGAGGCGTGGCCTCTGCGATCGTTCTTCCAATTGACTGCTGAAGAAGGAGTGCAGGAATGGAGGTTTCGTTGGATGCTCGACAGGTTCAGGTGAGTCGCAGACTGAACAGGACTCTCAATGCAGCTCTTCACACACCGAAATCATCACGAGGAATATTTTAGCATATTTTTTTTTAATATCTTGACCATGAGCACGTATCACGGGTTCAGTACGTCGATCAGAAAAAATTATTTGGAGAGTTGAAAATATATTAGGAATAGGTGTTTATATTTTGAGAATCTGTCCTGGACTTTGACTCACCCATCGTGTTCTTCTCCTGCGACTCGTTCTGTCTCCTCACACTCGTCTCTGGATTCTTTGTACGATAGGAAGCTGCTGGTGGATACTCCAGCATAGGATGGTGCACAGCTGTGGATATTCCAGCATAGGATAGTGCACAGCTGTGGATACTCCACCATAGGATGGTGCACAGCTGTAGATACTCCAGCATAGGAT
Organism: Gammarus roeselii; assembly: GCA_016164225.1. Lineage (NCBI taxonomy): Eukaryota > Metazoa > Arthropoda > Malacostraca > Amphipoda > Gammaridae > Gammarus > Gammarus roeselii. The sequence goes on from SDVV010025053.1 coordinate 8,472, forward strand.
GGTGCACAGCTGTAGATACTCCAGCATAGGATGGTGCACAGCTGTGGATACTCCAGCATAGGATGGCGCACAGCTATGGATACTCCAGCATAGGATGGTGCACAACTGTGGATATTCCAGCATAGGATGGCGCACAGCTGTGGATACTACAGCATAGGATGGTGCAAAGCTGTGGATACTCCAGCATAGGATGGTGCACAGCTGTGGATACTCCTGCATAGGATGGTGCACAGCTGTGGATACTCCAGGATAGGATGGTGCACAGCTGTGGATACTCCAGCAGGATGGTGCACAGCTGTGGATACTCCAGCGTAGGATGGTGCACAGCTGTAGATACTCCAGCATAGGATGGTGCACAGATGTGGATACTCCAGCATAAGATGGTTCACAGCTGTAGATACTCCTCCAGCATAGAATGGTGCACTGCTGTAGATACTCCAGCACAGGATGGTGCACAGCTATAGATACTCCAGCATAGAATGGTGCACTGCTGTAGATACTCCAGCATAGAATGGTGCACTGCTGTAGATACTCCAGCACAGGATGGTGCACAGCTGTAGATACTCCAGCAAAGGATGGTGCACAGCTGTGGATACTCCATCACAGGATGGTGCACAGCTCTGGATACTCCAGCATAGGATGGTGCACAGCTGTAGATACTCCTCCGGCATAGGATGGTGCACTGCTGTAGATACTCCAGCACAGGATGGTGCACAGCTGTAGATACTCTAGCATAGGATGGTGCACAGCTGTGGATACTCCAGAACAGGATGGTGCACAGCTGTAGATACTCCAGCATAGGATGGTGTACAGCTGTGGATACTCCAGGACAGGATGGTGCACAGCTGTAGATACTCCAGCATAGGATGGTGCACTGCTGTGGATACTCCAGCATAGGATGGTGCACAGCTGTGGATACTCCAGCTTTCGATGGTGCACAGTTAACTGAAATGCCGTTAATTACCATCTGATAGTGGCCCTGCAAGAAAATGATGGTGACACTGAGTCCCTTCCATGGGCGTAATCTGAGTTCACCTCTCCTCGGGCTGCCGGCAATTCCTCTAATTCAGAGTTCAGATTCAGAGGAGGGTTTGGCGTTTCGAGGAGATATTATCCTGCAGCTTTCTTGAATTCGTAAGCAGATACATTCCGAAAGTTAATTCAAGTTATTATCTCAACATCAAATTTTTTTTGTCTATTGTTGTAGGTCGGCGAAGTTGGTTAAAAAAAATGAATTGTGACGATCGTTTCAGTTTCCTCCGTGGAAGGAATGATTGAGGGACAGTTAAGTTGTAAAAAAATTGTTAATAGGTAAAATAAAGTGAAATATTCAGCAATGTTTGTAGATTGCTGCCTGTTTTAGTTTAACATCAAACATCTTGATTAGATGTTTGATGTTGCTGGTATTCAATCCTGCTAGAACGGATGACCAAGCCAAACCAATTGGGTGTAGCTGATCAGATTGTGTAGCTAACTGCGCCCATCAATCAACTAAGTCAGTTAGCCAACTGCGCCCATCAATCACCTAATTCAGTTAGCCAAATGCGCCCATCAATCACCTAAGTCAGTTAGCCGCCTGCGCTCATCAATCATCTAAGTAGTTAACTGACTGCGCCCATCAATCAACAAAGTCAGTTAGCTGCCTGCGCTCATCAATCACCTAAGTCAGTTAGCCAACTGCGCCCATCAATCACCTAAGTCAGTTCGCCAACTGCGCCCATCAATCACCTAAGTCAGTTAGCCGCCTGCGCTCATCAATCATCTAAGTAGTTAACTGACTGCGCCCATCAATCAACAAAGTCAGTTAGCTGCCTGCGCTCATCAATCACCTAAGTCAGTTAGCCAACTGCGCCCATCAATCACCTAAGTCAGTTCGCCAACTGCGCCCATCAATCACCTAAGTCAGTTAGCCGCCTGCGCTCATCAATCATCTAAGTAGTTAACTGACTGCGCCCATCAATCAACAAAGTCAGTTAGCTGCCTGCGTTCATCAATCATCTAAGTCAGGTAGCCAACTGCGTCCATCAATCAGTAAGTCAGTAAGCCGCCAGTGCTCATAAATCACCAAAGTCAGGTAGCCAACTGCGCCCATCAATCTCCTAAGTCAGTTAGCCGACTGCGCCCATTAATCACCTTAGTGAGTTAGCCGACTGCGCCCATCAATCACCTGACTCAGTTAACCAACTGCGCCCATCAATCACCTAAGTCAGTTAGCCGCCTCCGCTCATCAATCATCTAAGTAGTTAACTGACTGCGCCCATCAATCAACAAAGTCAGTTACCTGCCTGCGTTCATCAATCACCAAAGTCAGTTAGCCAACTGCGCCCATCAATCACCTAAGTCAGTTAGCCGCCTCCGCTCATCAATCATCTAAGTCAGTTAGCCAACTGCGCCCATCAATCATCTAAGTCAGTTAGCCAACTCCGCCCATAAATCACCCAAGTCAGTTAGCCGACTGCACCATCAATCACCTAAGTCAGTTAGCCAACTGCGCTCATCAATCACCTAAGTCAGTTAGACGACTGCGCCCATCAATCACATAAGTTAGTTAGCCAACTGCGCCCATCAATCACCTAAGTCAGTTAGCCGACTCCGCCCATCCATCTCCTAAGTCAGTTAGTCGCCTGCGCTCATCAATCACCTAAGTCAGTTAGCCGACTGCGCCCATCAATCACCCAAGTCAGCTAGCCGCCTGCGCTCATCAATCACCTAAGTCAGTTAGCCGACTGCGCCCATCAATCACCAAAGTCAGTAAGCCGACTGCGCCCATCAATCACCTAAGTCAGCTAGCCGCCGCGCTCATCAATCACCTAAGTCAGTTAGCCGACTGCGCCCATCAATCACCTAAGTCAGTTAGCCGACTCCGCCCATCAATCACCCAAGTCAGTTAGCCGACTGCGCCCATCAATCACCTAAGGCAGTTAGTCAACTGCGTCCACCAATCACCTAAGTCAGTTATTTTGATATATTTTTCTCAGTTGCAGACCTAATAACATTGCCGCTATTACTGATTTTCTTATACCCAAAATTGATTTTCGTACAACTGCCCTCGCCGCCAACACTCAATCAATTGGCTCTGGTCACTTCACAACAGGGGTAGGGGCGGGAGTCAGACGGCAGCACCGGAACTGGTTTGGCGCGTGAGTCAGCTAACGGACGGGGGGAGGGGAGGGGGAACGGCGGGCTGGATGTCAGGCTTACGGCCTGGATTGGCAATGTGATATGTTATGAACATTTAATTTTTTTTTGTAACCAGATATTTTTTGTATTTATATGTTTTTTCTTCTTTAGATGGCTGTATTGGGGCATAATTGGTCACTAACTGTTGCTCGTTATATATATTTATTCAGTTGTGGTAGGGATAGTGTTATACCAAGTTTCTGGAGGGGTGGGGCGTAGGGACCCCTAGGCAAAAAGTTGGATGCGCTTTGGCAAATTAGTTAAGTTTGCTCAAATCTGTTATTTGTCTTATAAGTTATTTCCGTGGCATGATTACTATGTTTAAGTGTATGTATCGTTATATATTTATGTCTGGATTATAATTCTATACATTTTTCTGTACATATATGTTTGTATTTTTATCTAATTGAGGATATAATTGACTCATTCGGAAGTTGGTTGGATGCTTGATATTGAATTTAGGCAATGTTCTGCGTACTTTTTTCCAGTCGTTTATTTCATATGTTGATGTTGATGCAGCAGCTTCGTTAGAGAATCTATCTACCCCATAGCGCATTACCCAGTTTTGAACCAGATATATCGGTCTTCCATTGACGTGGTGTTCCAATAGCGAGAGTACCTGAACGATATGGATACATTGTAAGTTATTATATTGTGTTATGTATCCTTAGTAATATTCGGCTGATTTATGTTGAACTTTCAGTTTTTTTTTTAATTTTGAATAGTTATCTCATACAGTTATAGGATTTTTTTAGGATATTTTAGGTTTTTGTATCTCCCACATAGCACAATTTTTTTTCTGACATAATTGGTCGGTTATTGCATCATTTTGGTA
>SDVV010025055.1:0-12486 GCA_016164225.1 Gammarus roeselii
CCCCAACAGACAATATTTGTGTACAATTGACACAAACTACTACCATGACCCCAAAATCCCTCTCCAGTACTAACAATACCGCAACCAGCCCAGCGACCGCCCTCGTAACAGAGGCGGGCGCCCCAAGCAACGAATCCACCAGTGCCCAGGAAAGCACTGCGATGGATGCTGCCTCGGTCGACTACGAGGAGAGGTCCAAGAACCCGAAAAGCAAAGGGCCAAGAGACGATGATTCCTCCGACGACGACCGCGGGATACACGACACCCTCTCGCCACGAAGCAAAAAGATTAGTGGCACCCCACAAACCACAGCTTGCCTCGATCAGACCGTTGAACGACTTCTGACCGTCTTAATTGCAACCACACCCAGTGAAAACCAAAGTGAGGTATTCAACCCTCAGCTAACATGCCCAAGACCAGAACATCTCACAAGTGAGAACGACCATCGCTTGCGCGAATACGCCTTGAAAATCTTCAACGAAGAGCTGATACCCCAGAAAACTGATCTACCATGCATCGCACTCGACGCAAATACCTCAACGACAACTACTCAGCCCATCATAATGTTTAAAAAAAACTCCAAAGAAGAGAAACGCGCTCGCGCAAGAAACAAACACAAAGATCGTACTCCCTTATCTTCTTCCTCCTACAAGAGCACTCTTATCCGAGAACGCAGCGAGTCTAAGTCATGTTCTACAGAAAGCGGACGCTCATGCGAACGCTCTCGATCTAGGACACCTGCGCCTCATAAACAAGAACACCACGAAAGTTCCTACAAACCACGAGACTGCTCCAGACCACCAAAATCTGGGGGTGAAACAAATCCAAAATGAACAACACCACAATACTTAAAAATTGCCAGAAACCTAAAAGCAAAAGAGATGAATTACTATCGCTAATCTCCACCCATAAACTTTTGATGGTAGGCCTCCAGGAGATCAAACTCAGAGACACAGCCACCTTCTCTATTCCTCAATATGTCATACGCCGTCCCGAAGGTCACAATAATGTGACTGCACATTGTGGAGTGGCACTTATGATCCATCAAAGCATACCTCATCACCTCCTCCCGATGAGAACAGACCCTTCAAGCTGTCGCAGTGAAGATATGTATCTCAAGACACGAAACCCTGACCTCACTGAGGCACTAATGACCGATCTGCTCAATCAACTGCATCATCCCGTACTACTCCTTGGAGACTTCAACAGCTACCACAAAGTGTGGGGATGCGTGAGGACAGACCCCAGAGGGGTGATAATGGCCAACACCATAGGCACTCACAACCTGGTCCTTCAAAATGACGGACAACCCACACAGATCACCCTCGAAAGTGAAACAGTCATCGATTTATCAATCTGTTCCCCTACTTTAGCTCCATAATTCGTTAGGGATGTCCTGCCTGCAACACATGACAGTGATCACAACCCAGTGATCATATCGCTCCTTACTAACCGACCAAACAATCCTAACACAGGAACTTCTATTCAACTAACGGAAAGCCAGCTGGGAGGAATACTGGACACATGTCGCATGGGACGATGTGGAGGGCCTTCCCGAGGACATCTCAGAGCACGACCTTATCATACATCTATACGAGAAATTCCAAAGTGCAGCTACTGCATGCATTCCCCAATACGTACCCTCAACCTATTTCCCCAAAGCCTTGTTGGTGCCCGGAGGTACAAGATGCTACGGATCGGCGTGACAGGATGTGCGAGGCTTTCCGCCGCGCACGTTCCTCCAGGAATCGAGTAGCCTGGAAAAGGGAAGCTGCCGTGTTCCGCAAACTTAGTATTGAGAAGAAGCGAGAAAGCTGGACCCAGCTAATCGGAGTGGGAGTAACCTCATAAGAGCGGGAGTAACCTCATCAGAGCGGGAGTAAGCTCATCAGAGCGGGAGTAACCTCATCAGAGCGGGAGTAACCTCATCAGAGCGGGAGTAACCTCATCAGAGCGGGAGTAACCTCATCAGAGCGGGAGTAACCTCATCAGAGCGGGAGTAACCTTATCAGAGCGGGAGTAACATCATCAGAGCGGGAGTAACCTCATCAGAGCGGGATCAAGCCTCCATAAGATTAAGATTCGGGCTGATCACCACCCTCTAACTTCAATCGAAGAGGCAAGACTCATTTCTTTAATTAGCCGTTGGCTGGGTACACGAATACAAGTGGTACCAACGATTAGCTTCAGCAGCATGGCCGATGAACTCTGCTGATTTGAGGGTTCTTTGGTATACGGCCCCGAAATGCCTCATAATATTGTTGGCTAGTAAGAGGTCTCACGAGCACCTCACACGCGCGTGTTGAGGTCGGATTGGTTTCCTTTCTTCACAAATTTTCTTTAGACTGAGCTAGAGTCTTAGTAGAATTTCAACTAGTGGTCGTGGAAGCTTCATTAAAAGTACCCGATTAAGTATGTAGCTCAAGTACTACAGGGCCTTTGTTAGGCAGGACCTTAAGAGTGTTATTACGGTTCCATTCACCGGCACCCCTAGATAGCTTTCGAAAATAAATGAGAGTCCTCAAGACATGATATAGTCTCCACATGTTCTATATACAAGACACTATATGCTCTGCTAAATTTTAAAAAGCAATAAAATACGACATGAATATGTTACATGTGATAACAAGAACCCCCAGAAAGGTCCATTGCTTACGACGTGTTACCCCATGTAACTAGCTGTACAACGAGGCACTTTACAATAATGTTTCAATGAGTTTTTGAGTCAGCCTTGGTCTTCCAGTCCTCCGGCCTGAGCCTGTCCTACAAAATTCCGGTAAATGAAGATGACGTAAGGGTTCCGTGTCTAAGACCTCCGCTCCTATTTAAATTATAATGCTTGTAAGAGATTCGTAACCATCTCCCAACAAACTTATAGCTCGCAACAAATCATTGTTTACTTTGCCTTGTATATGACTCGTTGTGATTGAACCCGCCAACAAGCCCTCTCCTGAACTTCACTGTTGAATCACCAATGTCACATACTTTGTCGACTCAAACGAATATAAATCACGAAAAAAATTCCACAAAGTTTAAAAAAATGTTGGCAACTGAGCAAATCCTTAATATTCGGCACATGATCGGTCCAGCAATTCCCGCACTGAAGTAAATCAGAGACATTATGGTGGTCAAGGATAGTGATTGCCTATTCCTTATAAATCTCTTCATGACCAATATTTCAGTTATGCAAATGTGTACCGTTTCGAATAAAAAATATTTCTGTTGAGACGATTTATATACTCCAAATGACCTTCATCGCTCACCCATCGAACTCCATGCTAACTTATTTGAAGACTTCATGAGCAGAATCTGAAGAGAAACTTTCCGGCAAACGAATCTATGAACCTTGAATTGAATACTACAGTTTGGTTCTCCGCTCATATTCATTCTTTAATCGCAATAAGCAAGCGAGAAATTTCTTCGAGTTATTTGAATCTATATATATATTTTCATTGCGGTATTTACATAAAAAACAACGGCTAGTGAATTCCGAGAACCTAAAATTGAGAATACGTGAATTTTTCGCAAAAATTCGATTCCAAAATTTTAGTCAATTCCAACTAATTTTATTTAGCTTGTGTACGTGAGAAATATTTTCTCGCTTACCCCATGTAAAATCTTACCTTCCAGCCTCAACGCATAAAATATTTCCAGCTAACTAACAAGACAACGCACATAGTCAGGTTGTAGTATTTGAGAATCTTCATTAGATGCACATTCATACATCACGGAACGTCGCTAGTTGACCTCCTGTGTTTTACTGTACATACCTAATCTTGCACTACAATTCTGGCAATGTTATACACCGAAAACATTCATGTTCAGGGACGGAAGTAAGATGTCAAAGAACCTGACAAGTCGCGATCTTGTTGGAAATACCGTTCACGAGCTCATTGATTTCTTCTACTTGAACGGTCTGTTTGCATCTTAACGTAATCACGTTCATAGTTTCTAGCTACAGAACAAACCCTCCATTTCAATCCAATTAGAATCACCAAACAAATAATGACCGAACATTAATTGCAGACTGACATTTAAACTGGATTATCATCTGTGAGTAAATTTGTAAGCCAGTGACGGGCAGTTTCATATGCCCAACATATAAATTGCTAGAGATAATTCAAATGAGCAATCATTTAACGTGAGAATAGGTGAGCAGTCAGACGAAATTGAATAAACTTCCGCGCCATAAAATTCAGGGTCAAGGGGACGATCTTTAGAAGTTGACGGAACCATAGCACCTGGTCCTCAGGGTCAGTAGATGGTGGAAAAACTAATGAAGGTACAAGTAAGCACTCACCAGCGAAGAGCCCTCCAACCCTGCATGTATATTTTACAAACAATTCGGAATGATGTCCGATTCCAGAAAGATTTAATTTTTTAGCCCGAGTGTGAGCGCATATTGAAGGGTTTCTATATTGAAATTAATTATAAATGTGTAACTAGGAACTAGCTCTTCACGTAAGTAGCATGGGCGTGGCCTAGAGAATAGATTATGAGTATGTTATCGCAGTTAAATTATTGTAATGACTATTTTGCCACGTTGTTGAGGCTAAATAATGTTGATAAAGATTCCCTGATTTTTCCTCATGGTGAAGTGCTTAAGAATGTCACCTATAAATCAAATGTTTCATTTCCAGTGACTTTACATAATTTAACAAATTGAAACAGAAACTTCGATACTCATGACCAACATCTTCTAATAATGTGAACAGTTATTTTCGGGTAGTTAAGAAGGTACTCATAGAGGCTATAAGATGAAGAAGTGTCCATCAATGATACTTCAACGTCAAAGTAACGAGGATCGAGGAAAGCTCTGAAAAGAAAATAAAAACAAAGTATAGACTCACGAGCATTTCCTTAATAATCGTCTAGAGTTTTAAGTTCGAACTACTGACTCGATCTTCTTCAGTAATTTATTGTAGTTGACCCTGCAGCATTTTTTAACCAAAATTTGTATACAGTAATATTACAACAGACCCAGCGTATTTAGTTATAATTACCCAAAAATAAGTTGAATATTCCATTCACAAACATGAGAATATATGAGGCAGGTCGATAATGGCATGCTGAAATGTTCACGTCTATAAGAGCACGATTATTACTAAATATTTGTGTTCCTTATCAGATCCGTTTTTGAATAGTCATTCAAAGATGTTCTTGAAATATCCAGAATTCTTGAAGTTGGCTTCACACGAGCACAGAAACTTACCGGTACAAATTAACTTTGCGGCTCATCAGTAAACACTCTTCCGTTAGTCGAACACTAATTTAATAACACATCGCAACCGGAAAGTTTCAACAATTTCCAATATGTAACAGGAATCAAGCTGGACATTCATACTTGATTGAGCCAAGAGGTCTAAATTTGAGCTCTCGACTCACCGTGTGCATCAGCCACGTGGTCAACGCGACAACAGCCTCATCGCATTGGGATACATGGAGTTGTTTGCTCTTCACAGCAGGTCGCAGCGCAGCTGCCACCTGGCCTACGCCTGTGGGGACACTCTCCACTCGCACTGCGGCACCAGCATTTACATGCTGCGGCACCAGCATTTGGATGCTGCGGCACCAGCATTTGCATGCTGCAGCCACATTCGTCAAGCTGATCTCGGCTTGGCGTCGCGGTTGCGTAGGAAGTTGTCCCCGCAGTGAGGGTGGGTATCCATTGATCTTGAATACATCTGAGATACTTGTCCAATCGGCTCTTGAACCCCAAGATATTTATTGTAGCTGCCAATTGCGGCACCCGGTTGATCTCACGTATTTCCAATGGCATATGATTGACAAACCGATGAGGCCGGCACGTGAAGCTGTTGAATGCAACCGTTCGCATCGTATCCCCTCCCGCCAGTTTTGGCACTTTAGAGCAACAAATCCTGCCAGTCCTTGCCTGGTTTCTCATGGTCACTTTCGTTACAATGTTTTTGTTGACATTGACGGTGTAGTTTTCGGAATTTTCAAAACTTCATGACCATGAATCTTTCAAAACTTCTTTGGATTGAGTATAGCCTCAAGGCCCGTCAGTTTGGCACTATAGAGCAACACATCCTGCCAATCCTTGCCTGGCTTCTCATGGTCACTGTCATAATAGTCCATTTCCTTTACCTCCATAATATTGGAGGTAACGCTGATTTGCACTGCTTCAAGTTTATTTTGATCTTTCCGTTTATGTGGGATCCAGAAAGGAGAGCAATAGTCAATGAGCACTAGTCATCTCCCGTCCTTGCGCCTCTCTTCTCCCGTCCTTGCGTCTCTCGTCTCTCGCCTTTGCGCCTCTCATCTCCCGTCCTTGCGTCTCTCATCTCCCGTCCTTGCGCCTCTCATCTCCCGTCCTTGCGAGTCTCGTCTACCGCCTTTGCGCCTCTCATCTCCCGTCCTTGCCTCTCGTCTCCCGTCCTTGCGCCTTTCATCTCCCGTCCTTGCGCCTCTCATCTCTCTTCCTTGCCTCTCATCTTCCTTCTCTACCTCTAATCTGCCGTCCTTGCTTCTCATCTCCCGTCCTTGCCTCATTCTCCCGTCCTTGTCTCTCATCTCCCGTCCTTGCCTTTCATCTCCCGTCCTTGCCTCTCATCTCTCGTCCTTGCCTTTCATCTCCGCGCCTTACTTCTCATCTCCCGTTTTTGCCTCTCATCTCTCGTCCTAGCCTCTTATTTCCCGTCCTGGCCTGTCATCTCCCGTCCTTGCCTCCTATAGTCCGTCCTTGCCTCCCATCTCCCGTCCTTGCACCTCTCATCTCCCTTCCTTGTCTCTCATCTCCCGTTCTTGCCTTTCAGCCTCCGTCCTTGCCTATTATCTCTCGTCCTTGCCTCTCATCTCCCGTCCTAGCCTCTCATTTCCTGTCCTTGCATGTCATCTCCCGTCCTTGCCTCCTATCTCCCGTCCTTGCCTCCCATCTCCCGTCCTTGCGCCTCTCATCTCCCTTCCGTGTCTCTCATCTCCCGTTCTTGCCTTTCAGCCCATGTCCTTGCCTATCATCTCTCGTCCTTGCCTCTCATCTTTTGTCCTTGCGCCTCTCATCTCCCATCCTTGCTTCTCATCTCCCGCCCTTGCCTTTAATCTCCCGTCTTTGCCTCTCATCTTTCGTCCTTGCGCCTCTCATCTCCCATCCTTGCTTCTCATCTCCCGTCCTTGCGCCTCTCATCTCCCGTCCTTGCCACTCATCCCCGTTCTTTCGCCTCTGATATTCCGTCCTTGCACCTCTCATCTCCCTTCCTCGTGCCTCTGTTAGCCCATCTTTGGTTTTCATCTCCCGTCCTTGTGCCTCTCATCTTCCGTCCTTGCGCTTCTCATTTCCCGGTTTTGCCTCTCGTCTCCCGTTCTTTCGCCTCTCATCTCCCGTTCTTGCCTCTCATCTCCTGTCTTTGCCTCTCATCTCCTTTCCTTGCGCCTCTCATCTCTCCTTTCCTTGCCTCTCATCTCCCTTCTTTACCTCTAATCTGCCGTCCTTGCCTCTCATCTCCGGTCCTTGCCTCATTCTCCCGTCCTTGCCTCTCATCTCCCGTCCTTGCCTAGCATTTCCCGTCTTTGCCTCACAACTCCTGTCCTTGCCTCTCGTCTCCGGGCCTTACTTCTCATCTCCCGTTCTTGCCTCTCATCTCCCGTTTATGCCTCCCATCTCCCGGCCTTGCGCCTCTCGTCTCCCTCCCTTGTTTCTCATCTTTCGTCCTTGCTTCTCATCTCTCGTCCTTGCCTTTCATCTCCCGTCCTTACCTCTCATCTCCCGTCCTAGCCTCTTATTTCCCGTCCTTGCCTGTCATCTCCCGTCCTTGCCTCTCATCTCTCGTCCTTGCCTCTCATCTCCCGTTCTTGCCTCTCATTTCCCGTCCTTATCTCTCATCTCTCGTCCTTACATCCCGCCTCCCACCACGAACCTCGAACTTATGTCTCTGAAGTATAGTGAAATAAGTCTTTTATCTACACTCATTTTTTTGTCGTGCTCCGGGTACGTCTATTAATCGTCCTGGCAGTGAATCGTACTCCCAGGATTGCCCCTGTTGCCTGTTACATCGAATAATTGTGACAAAGCAAACACATGTGTGTAACTTGATTTTTCCTTTAAATCAGATGCAGCCCTGCTAATTTTGGTCCATCAAATAGGGAAGAGCGTGGAAGACAGACGACAAACGGGCGTGGTTTTAATAGTATAGAATAAATGCGTATATTATTTTCACGCTTAGCTTATGTAATTTTGGATTTTCAAGTCCCGATTATGTATGTGTGTACATAGGAGCCTGACAATATTCATTCATATAGACTTGGTTTATTTTCTTTGACATCAAAAATAAATGTTCGTCCTACTAGAGGGAACGTACGAACACTAACGCTGCAGCTTCGGTTGAGACGAGGCCCTTAATCTAATGAATTCGAGACTTATATTAATATCATATTGCTACTTAACGATATCTCCGGCTGTTTGTTCAAAATTTTGAACTGCTAGAAACAAAATCCACAGTTCACAAATCGAACACTTTAATATTATTCATTGCTTTGCCTTTCAAAATAATTGTTGCCGTGTAACTTTTGGTGGTAGCGGACACATTCTGGTAATAAAACATTAATACGGCGCTACACAGATGGGGCAACGTGGGCGACATCTACGGCCTTTTTGTTCCCGCATTCTCGTTCCACTTTCAGACAATAGTAAATAAATGAGGTTCTCATTATTTCTCTCATCCAATTGAACGCTTCTCATAACGAGTTTCTTGCTACGTTACAAAGACGATGAAGTTTTGCTGGTAAGTTTACACTTTCGTCTAGTATCGTTGCATTTGGGATGACGGTAAAGACCCTGGATCAACTGTCAATGCAGTTACTTTCGTCTAGTATCGTTGCATTTAGGATGACGGCAAATACCCTGGATCAACTGTCATAGCAGTTACTTTCGTCTAGTATCGTTGCATTTAGGATGACGGCAAATACCCTGGATCAACTGTCAATGCAGTTACTTTCGTCTAGTATCGTTGCATTTGGGATGACGGCAAATACCCTGGATCAACTGTCAATGCAGTTACTTTCGTCTAGTATCGTTGCATTTAGGATGACGGCAAATACTCTGGATCAACTGTCAATGCAGTTACTTCCGTCTAGTATCGTTGCATTTGGGATGACGGCAAATACCCCGGATCAACTGTCAATGCAGTTAATTTCGTCTAGTATCGTTGCATTTGGGATGACGGTAAAGACCCTGGATCAACTGTCAATGCAGTTACTTTCGTCTAGTATCGTTGCATTTAGGATGACGGCAAATACCCTGGATCAACTGTCATGCAGTTACTTTCGTCTAGTATCGTTGCATTTAGGATGACGGCAAATACCCTGGATCAACTGTCATAGCAGTTACTTTCGTCTAGTATCGTTGCATTTAGGATGACGGCAAATACCCTGGATCAACTGTCAATGTAGTTACTTTCGTCTAGTATCGTTGCATTTGGGATGACGGCAAATACCCTGGATCAACTGTCAATGCAGTTACTTTCGTCTAGTATCGTTGCATTTGGGATGACGGCAAAGACCCTGGAGCAACTGTCAATGCAGTTACATTGGTCTAGTATCTTTGCATTTGGGATGACGGCAAAGACCCTGCAGCAACTGTAAATGCAATTACTTTCGTCTAGTATCGTTGCTTTTGAAATAACGGCAAAGACCCTGGAGTAACTGCAGCTGCAGTTTTTTTATGATCGGCATAAGAAAGAAAACTATTTCTCGTAATTTTGCTAAATATGAATTAGTCGAATTACAAGAGGATTGAATTTTTTTCCTTTATTGTAGCGGTAGTGTTCCAGAGTGGCTGCTAGCAATGCTACTTGCAGTGCCGCCCCCAGTGGTGCCGTCAGCAGTGGTGCCATCAGCAGTGGTGTCGCCAGCAGTGGTGCCGTCAGCAGTGGTGCTGTCAGCAGTGGTGCCGCCAACAGTGGTATCGCCAGCAGTGGTGCCGTCAGCAGTGGTGTCGCCAGCAGTGGTGTCGCCAGCAGTGGTGCCGTCAGCAGTGGTGTCGCCAGCAGTGGTGCCGTCAGCAGTGGTGCCGTCAGCAGTGGTGCCGTCAGCAGTGGTGCCGTCAGCAGTGGTGCCGCCAACAGTGGTGCCGCCAGCAGTGGTGCCGCCAGCAGTGGTGTCGCCAGCAGTGGTGTCGCCAGCAGTGGTGCCGTCAGCAGTGGTGCCGCCAGCAGTGGTGCCGCCAGCAGTGGTGCCGCCAGCAGTGGTGCCGCCAGCAGTGGTGCCGCCAGCAGTGATGCCGCTAGCAGTGGTGTCGCCAGCAATGGTGCCGTCAGCAGTGGTGTCGTCAGCAATGGTGCCGTTAGACGTGGTGCCGCCAGCAGTGGTGCTGTCAGCAGTGATGCTGCCGGCAGTGGTGCTGTTAGACGTGGTGCCGCCAGAAGTGGTGCTGCCAGCAGTGATGCCGACATCAGTGGTGCTGCAATCAGTGGTACAGGCAGCAGTGGTGCCAACAACAGTTTACAAGTGTAAGAAGACAACAACAGGCATTTCGGCTCAATCTTGGTTGCCTTTCAATAATAAGATTAATTCTGAAGTAGAGGGTCAGAAGTGAACCATGTGTCTGAGAACATCTGTATAACGAGATCAAGAAAGGGAAGGTGTGTAGTGAGAAATAACATTTAACGATGATACTCAAAACCACAATAATCAGAACATGAAGAGAAAGCCACTGACCCACGATGTTTTGCTGAAATTGTCTCGGTTTTATTCCTCGTATAACCAGTGCTGACCGGTGTAATTGCTGGACACCAGTTTGCAACAAGTAGGTACTAATGGCGGGTACCATTTTTCTACCAACTGTGCCGGGCACTATTTTAACCAAACGGGTGTCAATTCCGGATATCTTTTCTTCGACGAATATGCTGGTAAGTGTGCTACAGCTGGAAGCTATTTAGCGGCGATTCTTGTAGAATTTGTCGAACCGTGACTTCGAACGTTTCGATTGTATCGCTGTTTACAACTTCTACTGGAAGTTTGTTCCAGAGCTGATGCCAGCTGTTTGTAATCTCCAGTTGTGGTGTCTCAAGCATTAGTGCCGCCAGCAGTGGTGCCGCCAGCATCGGTGCCGCCTTATGTGGCCTCCGTGAGTAATATATATAGGTGCGAAGCAGCCCTGGATATCCGCTGTACAAAACAGCGCTGGAGATCCACTGTACGAAACAGCTCTGGATATATGGGGTGCGAAATAGCCCTGGAGATATGGGGTACGAGAACGCCCTCACCTGAATCGCCCTGGTGATTGATGTTGATTGTTTATGATTACAGTTCAGATTTAATTATTTTTTAATAGTATTCATATATATATATATATATATATATATATATATATGTGTATTATTATTTAGGGTCGCAGGCAGCGCTGTTATTTCAAAGGATTTTTATTGCTAATCTTTGCTCGACCTAAAACATATTTAGGGTTTTTTAGTGACACTTATAGCGTTGTGATAGGATTTGTAAATAGGTATTGTAAAGGGTAAGTATTATTGTATGAATAACCGTTAGATTTCATTGCTTTGGTATAACCGCAAGAAATGTTATCCTGGAACATAGTAGGTTGACTGTATGTGTAGGATTAAATTCTTTTCAACAGTATATTGTATATAATCGATCTGGTTGTATGTGTAGTATATATTCTTTTTAATAGTATACTTATATATCGTATTATTTAGTGTCGCAGGAACCGCTGTTATTTCATCGGGTATTTATTACTCGATCATTAACTTATTTAGGGTATTATTCAATGATGTAGATAGCATTGTAATAGGATTTCAACTTGCTTTCATTGCTCGATCATTACATAATTTAGATATGTTGACCAAATACGTATTAGTAATATATAGTATTATGTAGGTTCTTTGTTAGTATAGAACAAAAGCTATAGTATTTGGTTAAATCCAGCCGCTTTTCCCGTTGTATGAATGTATATATTTTCACAGTTACGTCAGGATACACATTGTTATTTACGATACAAATCCAATGCGCTGCAATTATCGTTCACGTATTTTCAATCCGTATGACTGTGAACAATGAAACGTATATGTCCAAGTTTTTAATTATTTATTTATTACGTGGTTACATATTAGCATGGTTACAGAGGAACCTTTACATCATCATGTTAGGAACATTTACATCAATCTATTGTCATCATACTATGAGCGGTTGCAGGGGTATACCATCTTATGAATATTTTCATGGTTACAATAAATAAGAACATTTACAGAATAAAACCTGAAGACGTGGATGTAATTTCGTCATTCACGCGCTTACGGTAGCAGTCAATTGGAAATGATAACACTGGCTCGCTAATGTAGCGGTTCGCCTCTATCCCTCACTGTCATACAGAGACCCTATCTCCAGACGTATCCCACTCGTGACCCGGTCTAATAGTCAGATTGCATCTCTACATGTCCATTTAGGAATCAGTAATCACTTGCCGTATATATTCCGCTCGAGATTTAGTGCCCTTTTGAGGTGGAGCAGATGATATAT
>SDVV010025056.1:0-12486 GCA_016164225.1 Gammarus roeselii
CTGAGTACTTAGGAGCTGAGTACTTAGGAGCTGAGTACTTACTAGCCGAATACTTGGAAACTAGGTACTTAGGAGCTGTGCACTTATAAGCTGAGTTCTTAGTAGCTGAGTTGAGCCATTCACATTATGAGGTACTGCACACTACACACTCTTGAAATATATTGGACCACTCTTTGTCATCCGCGCTGGCCATGGTTCATGGCAATAATGTCGCCTGCCCATGATGAGCAACGAAGTTAACCCCACAGCTGTTCAATGGACGATACTTCTTGAAGGCCTACTACATAAAAGGGTTATAAGACTTGCACTACACACTACTATCACTTCGGACGACATATACTCATCAACTGTCTCCCGATAATTCGTAGCTTGAGCATTATACCTCCCAAATGAGTCACATTCCTTTTGGGATCCCGTCCAACACATTTCTTCCCGACCCTATCCAACGCCTCCACACACAATCACCATAGAGCCTGATCGAGGCTCTGTGCCGAAAGATTCGACGATAAGTTTCTGCTGTCATGCCATATGTGCAGCAGGAAGGAGAGCACATCCAGACTGTAGTGAACGGTACTATGCATGGATTTGCTAAGATGGAGAGTGGTCACTGAGGTCTGTTGTTGTTCATTATTCAAATACTATAATTCCTTCAACGCAAAAACAACAGCTTAACTGCTTGCAGAAGTCATGTTTATTTCTTAGAGTCACTTGTTGTTTCATCGTGGCAGACCATGAAACCGCTAGTTCGTTCGGCCCCTTAGTTTGGCACGTTCTACGCCAAATATAATTGTGTGCTGCCTAGAAGGGGTTCGTGGGATACCGAAAGTTCCACTAAGCACCAGAGACAAAAACAAATATTCTGATCCTGAACGAACAAAATGGAAACAATTGCCATAACAGATAGCCACTGTCGAATACGCACACAAATTACTTGCTTTCACGGTAAATCGCCATGAAACCTACAGAATATGTTGGTATAATTTTATTCAGAAAAAATCATTGGGGGCTGAATTACTCTGGCCTGGATCAGCATTTGTACCGCTGCAATTGAAATAACTAAAGGGGTTGTATTGTTTTGAGTTATTAAATCCATCTGATTTCGAATTGAATTGCTGTAGGGCGCTCTGTGGGCCGGTGAGAGGCATGGGAAGTGGGGCGCGTTGTGGGCCGGTGGGAGGCCTGGGAAGTAGGGTGCTCTGTGGGCCAGTGGGATGCGTGAGAATTCGAGACTTTTGGAATTGATTCTGATTATTAAAGGGAGATTCCCAAGGTATTTGCGCAGACGGGAGAGGATGTTGTAAACCGACGTTAAAGGGAACGTCAATGGGACCCCAGGTTGGATGATAGGGCCGTGTGTGCACCGATTCGTCCTGAAACGGGTCCCCTATGGACGGGTGGGGGAGTCTGTGAGATAAACTGTGAGGAGACGCATGGGGGACAAAGGCAGGATTAGAATTCGGATAAGAAGAACTCGTAGAAAGTCTTGAAAATTGGTCTGAACAGGCATGAGGTGATGCTAGGAAATTACTGCGTAAGTCATGGATATTGGGCACCCCACAAGGGTTGGTGGCAGTATCCGGGGGAAGGGTGCTCCTATGAGGACTGAATGCATGTGCATCGTAGCTTTGCCGTCTGGACGATTCCTGTGTATTCAGCCTGGGACGAGGGGATTGTGGTGAAAGTTCAGTTCTGTCATTAGGTTTTTGCTGACCGATAGCAAGGCCTGATCCAGAAAAATTACTGTTACGATCAGTTTCGATTTCAGTCAATGGAGTAGGATTCAATAATTGGTTCATTTTGCAATCACTCATTAGGAGAGAACTGCCAGCAGCGGCGGAGCCGACTTCCATGCCGTGTTGCTGGGCCATCATTTGCCAGAGATTACCCCGTTGCCCACCATAACGTCGTGAGTTTATGTCCATTGGAAGAGCAGAAAAATCTTCTGAGTCAGACACATTTCTCTCGTCGACTGCAGAGCCGGGAACCATCACTTGGTTTGAGTCGCCCTCTTGGTACATTTCTTTGAGCTTGGATAAGTCGTGATGAGGCAGAGCCCCTGCGCCAGACATGGAAAGCCACTGACCCATAGGCTGTTGCTGCGGGCTGTTCTGATGAAACATGGCTTTGAGGTCACTCATCTGGCCTTTCTCGTACATTTCCTTGAGCTTCGAAGCACCATGCTTTTTCATCATATCTTGAATACCACTATTCATTGAGTCTCCTGCCATACTTGGATCTCCTCCTCCACCGCGACTGCATTGTGCTATCATTTCCTGCGTGCCTCGACTGAGAAGACCCCCGCTAAAGTTCTGACGTGGGGGCTGTGCCTCGCCGCTGACAGCTTGCGTGCCTGAGGTGCTGTCACACAGTTCTGGAGGAATTTCAGAGATGATTGGTAAACGTGGACTAGTGATCTCGTCCGCCTCCCTTTGAATGGGAGCTTGCATTTGGGGCTCGGCAGATCTGTGGTAAAACTTGCTAAGTTCAGAGATACTGGCGCCGCTGTAATACATTTCACGTAGAGTCTCGAATTTATCGGGAGAATTACTAACTTGATTGTCACATCGATTGTCCTCCGCATCAGTGTTCACCTCTTGGTTCTCGGTCTTCATTTGGATGTCCGAGACATCCATGATTCGACCGCAGTCTTCATTTTTCATTTGATTACCATTAGCACTCATGCTTTCAAATACGTAAGCGTGCTTTCGGATGCCCTCAAGCGCTTTGAAAAGGTTGAAGTTTATGCTGGCTGCGTTGGCCGCCCCATACTTCCAACAGATATACTTGAACAGCAATTGTCCGTAACATTGGTGAGCTTCGCTGTGCTTTTGGGGGTCAAAAATAATGTTGAAGATGAGCATATAGCCCATCCTTATGTCAACTTCAAACTGACCAAGAATGCCCAGAACTTCTTTGAAAGTATCGAAGACGTTTGGAGTGAGAGTCTCTTTAATAGTGACCATGTCTGTCACGGTCTTTGAAGGGTTGTGTAGAGTGTTCTTGTAAGTTCCTCCTTTCTTCATGAAGCTCGAACCGAACACAAGAGCTATCACTGTAATATTTTGTTTGATTGATTTTTCTCGGTCAAATTTAGACCAAGAAGTGAATTCTTCGAACTGATTGAGGAAGAAGGTAACCCTCCGAATAAAATGAGAATAGTGTTCCATGACAGAGAATTCTGCAGTAACTGTATAAGGCAATGAGTGCTCCATCATTTGCATGTTCTGCACAATGGATTTTAGTTTGATGAGCTCGACTCTTGACATATAATTAGTTATAGGAACTTCAGGTCTCTCGCTTATCATAACTATGTATTTGTCAGGCTCAATGGGAAAGGATCTCAACGCCACCTGTTCCTTGTTCTCATGCAACGTGTAACTGTCGTTGCTGTCGCTGAGCACGGAGTCGGCGTCCTCACGTTTGGTCTCCCTATAGACCGAGGATGTCAAACTGGTAGCGGAGTTTTCGATGAAGCCAAGGCTTTGGAACAGATCGTCGTTTTCTTTATTACTGTTGTCAGATGGACGATGCCGGTACTCGCTCGGCCGGAAAGTCAGAGAGGACGACAGGCGCCGACAGCTGCTGTGCTGCTTTGACGGAAACTGAGGCCCACACTCGGACATTTGATGTTGATGCGGTATGTCTGTGACCGACAAAGATTCTTTTCGCTCAGATTCATGACTCTGGATGTTTGCCTCAAAATCCTGCGCGGACATGCCCATGGAGTAACTACTTGAAAATTGTGTTTGTTCAGTAGAGGACGACTGCGAACTGGTATTGGATTCCGGAGTAAACGAAGACACTGGCGGAAATGGAGAGTTATAATTTAAAATGGACTGTTCGAGACATGAATCAGAGGGCGGCCTTGATAAGATATTCCGCTTTGGACTGTTTGTACCATAATTACTTTCAGGGGTTTTGCAATCTATGCTCCTTTCTACTGAATCTGACAATCTATTATCCAGATTATTCATGGAATCATTTCTTGTTGCAGTAGCTTCAGCAATATCTTCGTCTGTATCCGAAGAAGGTCTGGAACTGCATGACCTTGCACCAATAAAAGTAGAAGGTAATTTTACTGTTGACCGATATTCTTTTTTGCCGATCTCCTCATCGTCTTCTCCGATATAATTGGGCTCTTCCGAATCCTGAGAATAACTTGAATCCGTTTCCTTCGATACTCTTCGCTCCTTTGTCTTTGCCCCCAGAATCTCAGAAGAGAATGTATCCAATTCCCTCTTATCCATTGTTTCTGAAAGTTTGCTTGTTTTCTGTTCTCGCACGGACGACCCGTAAATACTTGGATCGACCTCTCCAGGTTCCCGTTCACTTTTTCTACCCTTTGCTCCCCCCGAGGATTTTACCGGAAATTGGTATTCGCTTGGATCGACTTCCCCGGTTTCGCGCCCTTTGTCCTTCTTCCTTGAGGTGGTAGAGGCCTTGGAAGCAGAGGCGTAGAGACTAGGGTCTACCTCTCCCTCCTCACGCATGCGGCACTCCATATGGCGGCGCCGGTTGAGGCCGTGCAGGTTAGGCGCCCCTCCTGCTGTTAAGGCAACTCGCCCCTTGTACGAGCTGTAGAGGTCGTCCATGAGGGCCTCATCTTCCCCTGAGTCACTCAGCTTCTTGTTGAGGCGGCTCTTCATGAGCTGGACGCGCTCCTCCTCACTCATCACCCACGCCTTCACCATCCCCACCTGCTCGCACTTGTTGAACCTGAAATATAAAACAAAAACCTTAGTCAGAAAATTGAAATCAATTGAGGACGTCTGCCTCTAACCATCACCTCGACTGAAGTGTGCTTTTCGGCTCCCAGCAACAAGAAAAGACAAGTATCAAAAGGAAATTATCAAGGGAAAATTCTGTCGACAAAAAGGGTTGTGGAATTTCTTCCCATTCACAATATTGCTACTAGTGGCTGGGTTATTTGTGATTGGCATTGTCACTGTTGTAGTGTTGTTAGAATTGATCACAGTGATGTCATAATTAGATTTATTGTTATCCTCATTATAACCTCAGGGAGAATTATTAGGTACACAGTGGCAAAGCAAATTAAATACCGCGAGATCTACTGTTTGATTCATATTATACAAATATAAAAATAAATAGTGTCGTGATAGACAATTCAATTCATACCATCCCCATGCAAATAAAGTGTTCATTGAAGCAGCAGCCTAGCGGGTGTATCTGAAACAGTCGACTGCAGTGGAACCAATTCTCATTTTCTGGACCGATAACGAGAGGCAGACCAAAAGCAGTTCTCTGAAATCCCCCTCTCCCCCCGATTCCTCCCCCCTCTCACTCCTTCCCGCCTTGCCAACCTACATCAGTGTACAGCAACATGAACTATAGCTGCAACAAGACGTATTTTGCAGTACATTTTAATGGTGATCCGAACAGAGACAGGAACCAAAATGTATTCACTATTTTGCCAAAAAATGAAGCAGAGAAGAAATTCGTTAATTACGAATGTCACATTACAACGTTGCAACAGACTATAGACTCAAAGACGAGGCAGTTGGAAGAGCTCAAACGACATGTGCTCCATTCCCCAGTAATTACTCCCCTACGCCTCCTTCCTTATTGAATAACCCCTAAACTACCTCCCGCTGCCCTCCCCCTCCTTTCACCGCTCGCTGCCCGCGCCCTCATTTCTCAGTGAACACCGCCCAAGCCGACCAGTGCCGCCGCCATTTCATCACCCTTACAGAGTTGCATACAGCACCGGGCGACAGGCAGGGAGTAAGGGGCTGGAATGACATCAAGGAGCAGAGTTTTAGGCAGTAGAGGGTGGACAAATAGCGACCAACAGAGAGGTGGATGGGTACTGGTTTGCGACGGGAGTAGAAAAGGGAGGACACTGCGACATGGGGGGGGGGGTGAATGTCTTCCAAATCATGAACTTATATGACCAACTCAAGCAGGAAGAAATTGGCTCAGTGTATTTTCTTGTAGGGGACAGTACAGTGAAAAACCAAAATAGGGAGTTCAAGCAAATGAAGGCGAATATGAAAGTACTATGTCGTCCCGCTGCCACTGTACAAACTCTCACATGTCAGGAAACTGAGCACCAAAAAGGACGATCTTACTATCGTTCAAAGGGCCTAGAGGACCTGCAAATTAATACGCCTCATAAACTTTTTCGGTCAGAAGTGCTTCTGGACAAACACAAAATCTTATGAATGTGATAAAAAGTAAAAAAGTAAAACAGACAGGATTCATGACAGGACCAAGTACATAAATCGTGCTGTAGAAAAGATAGCCAACGAAGAAGAAATATGCTATTTTAATACAGAAACTGTTTTTGGATGAAGACTTGAACTATTCCAGTGTGATAGAAGGCTCCTAAATGCAAGCGGCAAAACGCAATTCGGCATTCTCTTCAGAAATGCAGTAGATAAATATCACAACAAGAGACAGTCCACGAAGAGCACAGGAAGAGGACCGGGAAACGAAGGCACACAAGAAGCAAACGGGAACATCTAACACGGGACCAAAACGAGCAAAACAAGGAGCAAGAATTCGTGCAGCTTCCGAGGCAAACTCCTGACAAACGAACTGGGTCAGGCAGCAAAAGCAATAATGGTAGTGAATCGAGTGGCTCTCGGCGCAGCTTAACAGAAGACATGTCAACCAAAGATGATATGAGAGATAAATGAAAGTTTTACTAGGGAATGTGCAGTCACTAATTCCCAAAATGTATCTTCTTCAAGTTGTAGTGAAAACGAATGAGTAGGACCCAGTTGCAATCAACGAATCGTGGCTGGACATGACAGACCGAAATCTCCTGGCGGAAATAGGCCTTCAATTATTAAATCGTTCATTTCCATCGCCTGGCAATGGGTTTTCAATTTCTATTATATGACATGTACACTATTTGAATTAACGTAAACGTTGTACACTATTTGAATTAACGTAAACGAAAGTTCAATTGAATTTGTAGCAGCTCATCGCTAGTGGGCCGCTGATTTTTATTTTATGCAGCAAATTATAAATTACAAAATATCAATCACTGATCAACAGAAAGGGTATTTTTTGAGATAAGAATCAGGAATGTGTTGGGAAATCAATAATGTGGTTGGAGAATCATGAATACATGGGGTGGGGATATCGCGAATACATGGGGTTGAGACATATACAAATGCATAGGGTTGGGAAAATCACGAATATATGGGGTTAGGAAATCCTGCGAACATGGGGTTGGGAAACTAACACATTGCGCTAACATATTGTAAAGATGGCTCTAAAGATTGCATGAATAAAGAAGGGGTGAATAGACGCCATAAATTATATAAAAAGTATTTACATAACACTGAATATGTACACTTCATGACCACAGGAAATAATTAAATAATTGGCAATCAAAATGATTCAATACTGGAGTACAAAAGGGGGATGAACATGCTTCTGCTATAGAAGATAATGCACAATATAAGTTTATGTGACAATGATTGTATCATCAAAAATGGTAAGGCGATTGGTAGAAATAATTCAATGTGCTATATTCACACCGAGTTTAACTGTTAAAGCTGGAAGCTGCCTAGCGTTCCTCGAAAAGACTGGGCTCGTATTTTAGTTATAGTAAAACAATTGAAACATTCGAAACACCGAGGGTAATTGGCAGTGACAATTGTGGTCAGTAGGAACATAGAAAACATATGTATAGTCAGAGTATAAGCGATGAGATGGCGGCTCAATATTATATGTTATGGTGGTGGTATTTTCGGACATGTTCAAGAACAGTGTGCATTTTCTGGTTACTGGTATAATGTATTTATCTTATATTTGTAGGGAAAGTTGCGGTTTTGAATTGATCGGTCAATAGATGTTTATTAAGCATATTCTTGGAGGATGAGTTAGATTTACGATTCTTGAGGTTTGTTGGAAGGATGTTCCAGAATTTTAGTCTAGTGATCTAAAAAGCTCTACAGGCAGTTTCTGGTTTTCTGTGTTCAACGTGCAGAGTATCATTATTTTTTGTGAATCGATTGTTCTTTTCACCTCGAGAATATATGTGCCGTTGACTGTCGGGTGGACGTTTTCTAAAAGATATTTATGAATTGTAATCGACTCATGAAGTGAGTTTGTTATCGATATTGGGCCATAGCAATTTTTCTAGGAGAGGACTTGCGTGATCTCGATTTCTATGGGTACCATCGCATGTTATTCTTGCCGCAAAGTTTGGTGGATTTATCCCAGATTGAAAGACAGTAGTTGATGTGAGAAAATACTAAAGCATGGACAATCAGTAATCTTGATTTGAAATCCATTTTTTTGCGGAGTTTAGGAACAAAAGTGTTCCGTTCAACTTGGAACACAGAGTAGTTACGCGATGTTTGAAGGAAAGATCGGGATCAAACCATACTCCCAGACTTGTTATTGTGTCTGCAACAAGTATGTCAGATTTTCCTATCCTGATAGAGAAATTCATTGGAACTGCTTTCCTTTTTGAGTTCGAACCGAACAAGATGCATTTTTTTCTGAGTTGAGCTTGAGTTCATTTTCATCATACCAAGATTTTAAATTATTTACGGCTATCTCAGCGTCGTCCATTAACGCATTCAGATCTGACGCTTTACGGGGAAGCAGTATTTGGGCCTCATCGGTGTACAATACCATTTTTGCTAGATTTTTTGGAAATTTACAGTCAATGTCGTTTACAAAAACCAATGAACAACAATGGCCAAGTATTAAACCTTGAGGGACCAGAAAGGCAACTGTGGTCCCTGATTGTTGTCGATTTGTCAGATAACTTTGTCAGATAACTTTCAAACCAAGTAGGGTCTATTTCGACGTTACAAAGCTTGCCAAAAAATAATTTTGTGGCTTGCACTGTCGAATACTTTCGATAAGTCTAGCAATACCAGCAGAGATATCTGCCCGTCATCAAAGTTTTTATATAGATCTTCATTGATGCTCATAAGTGCGT
This sequence comes from Gammarus roeselii, assembly GCA_016164225.1. Taxonomy (NCBI): domain Eukaryota; kingdom Metazoa; phylum Arthropoda; class Malacostraca; order Amphipoda; family Gammaridae; genus Gammarus; species Gammarus roeselii. Next base: position 8,930 of record SDVV010025056.1, read on the forward strand.
CTGCAATTGATAATTTTCACCGATAAGCATTGTTTGATTCAAGGTAACCAATTTATTTGATAGATATAACCTTTTCTAGAATCTTGGATAGGACAGGCAGAAGACTGATCGGTCTAAAGTTGGATGGTGCATTCTTGTCCCCAGATTTATGAACTGCTTTTATGATTGCATGATTGCAGATCTCCGGAAAAGTTTCACTTGCTATGGAGGTGTTAATAACTGTGCTGATATAAGGCAAGGTAACTATTAGGCTGTCTTTCAGATGTTGTAGGGCTAAACCATCTATTTGCTGTAGAGTTTGTGTTCTTCAAGGTAAATTCAGCTCGTTTCACTTCTTGTTGCGATACATGCTTTGGCTTCCATTTGACAATAGTGGCTTTGTCACTGTCTCCATAAAAAGCTTTTGGATTCCATGTACCTGTTGCGTCGTTCTGTAATCCTTGATCGGCTTTTGGGATACTTCTTCAAAAACTTGCTCCCCAAATCCTATGAAGTAATTGTTGAACTTTTCTAATGTTGCCTGGGATTCGGATAAGTAGGCGAGGGTGATATTTTTCTTGTAGGGAACAATTATTTTCAACTTTTTCAATATTAATTTACGCAAGTTATGGACCACTTCCTCTTTGCCCTGAGATACATTCCATTGTCTTCATCTAACATGCGGACCACTTCCTCTTTGCCCTGAGATACATTCCATTGAGCTACATCTAACATGCGGACCACTTCCTCTTTGCCCTGAGATACATTCCATTGAGCATCTAACATGCGGAACACTTCTTTAATTCCGTTTTCGAATCGTCGACATAATCGTCACATCCCGCATCTAATTATAGTATTGCATTCATATCTGCTATCTACAAGAAATCACAAGAAATAGAACTCAAGCTAACGGTCCATTTTCCCAACTGTAAATTCTACAACAGTCCAAGATGGTTCAGGCTAAGCTAGAATGTGGCATCTGCTACACCTCGTACGCCCCCGAAATAATGGATCGCCAAAGTTCTTCTTTCTCTGCTAGGACTTTGCGTAGCAGTCCCTCAAATGCGGAATGCAAGACATTGCGCTGTAAATTTTGTACAGCGGCAGAGGAAACCAAACAATTGAAAGCACAAATCAGTCACGCCTTCGATGGCTTATCCAAAACAGAGACAGTCTCATCCAACGGCTTATCCATAACAGAGTCAGTCAACACGGAGACCCGATTGATAGCTGTTGAATTAAAATTGGAAAACGTGCTGAAACAATTTCACCAATTTAAAGATCTGATAAGCAGCAAATTAGCAGCTATCAAAGAAACTGTCGAGGCCACCCAAAATCAAGTGAAAGAACTCCAAGTGCACCTAGATTCCGAATTCGCCAAGAATCTTTCGACTCTAGACGCTGAGACAAATGATCGTATTAAACCGACAGTAAACTCAGTCAAAGATAGCGAAGCACTGTACTCAACTGTAGTTAGTAGGAGGCAGCCACGCTGTGACAATGCAACACACGTCGGACCACAATCTCACCACTTTCGACTCAATACACACGTAACTGATTCGATGTATTGCCTGATGAAATGGACTCTCCGAATTGGTGATTACAATGTCACCTCCTTCAAATCAAATCAGCAAAAAGGGAGAATTCAACTGAAAATACTCAGCAAAGCCGATTTAAAACTTGACGAGGTTGCAGGCATAATCGCAAAGGAAAGGATACATTCATCTAAGCGAATTATAATACAAGTCGGAGCTAAAGACGTGACGCAGACGGAATAGAAATGGAAAAGGTATGAAGCCATGCTAAACAACATCAAACCCTCACACGCGAACCTCCACGTCACTGGCATCCTGCCCCATCCGGACCAAAGTAGATATAAGTTAAGCAAGATGATTTTACTTAACAATCGCCTAGCAACTTCCTGCAAAGCAAAGAAAATCTTTTTTTCGGATCATTGGGATACGATGATCGACCCAAAGTACTATAACTTTAATAGAATCACCAACAAGGCTCGCATTAACACGTATGGACTTGATACTATCGAAAACCTCCTTAAAAATATCGGCGCTGGACTTGTCAACGAAAATAAGTCGAAAAACGTAAACGATACCCGACGAAACGACACAGCGACCTCCGCCCGTTTCAACACGAGATACACAACAAATACAAGTGCCCATCAAAACACCACCACAGGTCCTAGAAAAAAAGTTCCTGTCATCAATCCAGTCCGAGTTAGAGGCAGTAGTCGCAGCTCCGTTAGTATAATCCGTGTAAACGAAAGCGAAAGTCTTGGCTCCGACACAAGACCTCAGAGTAGAAGCAAAATAAGTCAAGCAAATCAAGTCAATGTGACTAACTGTACTCTCAAATGTTACTACGTGAACGCTAGAAGTCTCAAAGACAAAATCGAAGAATTAGGTATCCTTACGTTAAATGAAAGTATCGACATAATAGCTATTACAGAACCGTGGATGAAATCGAGCACCAGGCATTATTTAGGCAAATTTACTCTTCCCGGTTATTCACTATTTCACAAAGATAAACAAGGCCGAGAGGGCAGAGGAGTGCTGTTTCTCGTGAGAAACACTCTGCAAATATTAGAAGTCACCATTCCAAACAACAGGCACAACATAGTATCAATCAAAGTAGTCGGCAAACATATAAAATGTCAAATCACTCTCGTCTATCGCCCCCCAAAAAGCAAGGTTGCAGATGATATCTATCTTTACAACACCCTCGTCGATGTTGTCACAACACAACATAGTATTGTGCTTGGCGACTTCAATATCCCCGACATTGATTGGGAATAAGACGAATATACTGCCACCGGCCAACGTCTGATTGATTTTGCAGACGATAAGTTCATGACCCAAATGGTGAAGACACCTACAAGAGGTAGCAACATTCTTGATCTCCTATTTAGTGCAAGCGACTCTCATGTCACGAACGTCGGAGTAGGCGAACCACTCGGAACTAGTGACCACAGCTGTATCCGTTTTTTGACAGCGCTCGAGTTGAAAACATCAACAAACTGCGAAAAAGTCCCTAACTTCAGATTAGCTAATTTTGATGGCTTAAGAGAGTCAATAACGTCAGCAAATATAACCCTCGGACAAGATGTCAATCAATCGCTTGACTAAAACTTGACTGCGCTTAAAATATCGAATTTGAGCACATCCCGCGCAAAAACAGGCGAACAACAGCCTATCAGCCCAAGTACTGGAAAGGAGAATTGCAGCGCCTTCAGTCACAAAAGAAAGCAAAGCACTCGGCTAAGCAGGAACATCCACATGACGACGTAGCAAAAAATGAATACAAAATTAGCAGACGAGATCTAAAGAGGGTCCTGAAACGTAAGAAGAAAGATTATGAAAATGAAATTGCTGCCAATGCCATAACTAATCCGAAACAATTTTTTAGTTATATTTCGAACAAAAAAAAAGTAAAATCTGTAATAGGTCCTCTCGAGAACGATGTTGGTGAGCTAGAAACGGACGACACCAAAATGAGTGTTCTACTTAACGAATACTTTTGCTCTGTATTTACGTTAGAGAATCAGGATATTCCTAATCCTGAGG
>SDVV010025057.1:0-12486 GCA_016164225.1 Gammarus roeselii
TATACATTTAGAACTCATAAATTACAGGTTCAAAACATGAATACTCCCAATCTAAGCCCATCCGTGAGTCACCCGCCACCCGTTAGCCGCTCGTAAGCCAGATGAGGTTCCAATACCAACTTTTAGGATAAGATAAGAAAGGATCCGATACTGACTCGTAAGGTAAGATAATGATCTGATAAGATAGATAACGATCCGACCCTTGAGATCACCTGACCGAAATGTATCCAATACATCCATCTAAAGAAAAAACGTGAATACAATAAAACGTTAATAAAACATAGAAAATAAAATGTTCATAACACGAAAGTACTCTCAAATCAACCGCACAGGTTGCCGAAATCTCAAAGGCTGCCTCACCCCCCTTCGCGCTGTCCCCCTTCCGCGCCCCGCCACCAGTTATGCGACTGGCGCCAAACCCGGTTCCGACAGCAAAAGTAATAACATGGACCCAAAAGCAATTGACTTAGCCCAAAAGTAACTAATAATTACGATGTCCGAGTTACATAGGGGCTGAGTCGGACAAACGAAGTATTTACACATGTTGACCATTACATAGTTCTAATCGCTCAGGCCACGTTTTGCACCCTTATCAACTACTGTTATACGCACCTTCATAGTTCTCGAGTCCCACTAAATTCCCTGTTCCCGAATTCCACTAACCATTTTAGTTGCAGTGCTACTAACCATCACAGTCGCAGAGTCCTACTGACCTTCATAGTCCCAGAGTCCTATGAAGCTGGAGTTCTCAGGTGCGGAGGGCGCGGGGTCGTCGAAGAAGGGCGCCTGCACCACGAGCTGCAGCACGTCATCCGATGAACTGTCCAGCGTCAGGGCTATCGGCACGTGTTCCACGGGTGCACCGTTCCACTCAGTCAGGATCTCCAACTGTATGGGCCTGACGACACATGGAGGTCCTAAGTGAGGCCACTGTGTACATCAACTTCAACGGGATGCCGGCCGGCTCAGGAGTGGAGGAATGATTACAAAGCCACCAAGACTATCGATGGCGCAGATTGTTTATTTCATAGAGGGCAAAAACATGCATTACACGCAACATCTGCGCAAACTGATGTGCGCAAGCTCAACAAAACCCATCTTCCCTGACACTTCACGCCATTTAATCATAAACAAGCAGGTACTAGCCGCCAAGGCATAATATTATTTTCATAAGATAAATAAAATGTTCATCTTATGACCTAGTTGACCATTATCTCTAAAGCGAAAAAAATTTCGCCTTAGAGATAATGAGGCCAAACGATACGATATAATCCACTAATAGGTTTGTTTCCAGTTCCAATGGATGTGGCATCTTCAGCATAGACCAATTCAGCATATCGCCAATAGAGTGTGTTGCCGTAAACGAATAAGAGTATAGAAGCGGTGATGTCACGATCATATCAATACACAATCTTACCAGAGGTGCATAAAGAAAAGAAGGGTTGTCAGTAGGCATATAAATTCTATGCATCCAATAAAAGACTTTTACAAGATTAGGATGTCTATCGCTACTTACTAAGTTACCTTCAGCCGAAACAATACGGATGCCGTCAGCAGCTGTAAAAACTTACTCGGCTCTGGAGGTGGCCAGCAGGACCAACGCCAGTAGAACACTCCACAGCCTTCTGGGGGACAGGAAAAGAGCACATTAGATTGGGGTGTCTTAAAAAAAATATCTTCAAGGATAGTGTTATATTTCGCATGCAAACACGACTATTATATAAAATTAAGAAAGTGTCTAGTACTGATAGGTCTATTACCAGAGGTGCAGTATTCTATGAACGTATTGACATACCGTTTCCTCTTAGTTAAGGCAGAAGTCATTCGGAGGCTCTGTTCAGATCCATAACCATAATAAAAGATCACATCAGGTGGAATAACTTATCAACTAAATGTGGTTTGTTTTTTCGTAAACGGTTAACCACGAACGAATTCTATTCTGTTGCTGTAACCGCATACCATTTTATGCGAACGTGCAGTCACTCGTCTCTCAATGGCCAGAAATTGTAAAAATGTGCCATTTCCTGATTTTCTTTCAACAGAAAAATAGACTTGAACAACCAGCAATTGCCTGTATTTCCAGTGCAAAGCTAGCAGTAAGACGCTTGTAATAGAATCACGGTCACCACCGTCATCTCAGAATACTGGAGGAGACAAAGAGCGAAATCATCGAACCTTTTCAACATTTTTCGCCTTAATGAGTGACAGAAAAGGGGACACGAAGTGTCCACGTAATTTTCGATAAGATTTTCTCCCCTCTGTCATTGACAAAATAAATAGTTTGATTATGGATAAAACAGACGAATTTTTGAAACAAACGGATTGATTAGAGACTCAGCACGGTTGTAGACAGAGACTCTCATCACGGTTGTAGACAGTGACTCTCAGCACGGTTGTAGACAGACTCTCAGCACGGTTGTAGACAGTGACTCTCAGCACGGTTGTAGACACCGTCGCATCTGTCTGACCAGCCTGCTATTATTTTCCACGAATATAATTGAAATTTATGACGAGAAATCTTAAATCGATTTTGCGTGCCTCAAGAAACAGTTTTAGGTCCAGTCCTTCACACATTGCTCAAAAAGAATCTCGATCGGAACAAGCATCAAACATTCCAGGCTATACGAAGCTGAGAGGAAAAGTGCAATCAGAACTCAAGTATCAGCAGATTCAATTATATTCGAACATAATTGTTGATTGGTCAGAGAAGTTTCATATGAAATTCAACGTCGACAAATATAAAGCTATGTACATAGGCATCGCAGCCCCAAGTACGAATATTCCACATCCAAAAACTCAACTGATTTCCGTCAGTGAAGAGAGATGTGGCTGTCATAGCCAATAAAGATTTAAAAAGAAGCAAGTATTGTAAAGATGCTACGATAAAAGCAAATCAATTGCTAGGTGTGATAACCCGTACTGTCTCGTGCAAGAGCCGACAGATTTTCAAGTAGTAAAAGGCATTCGTTTGACTACATCTCGAGTAGTCTGAGTAATTCGGGTCTCCAGATCTTAGACGTTATTAAATTGAAAAGGTTCAACGTAGGTTAGATTACACAGAGTCAGAGGTGGCAAATTCGAAGTGGGGATGATTAGGGAGGGCAAGGGAAAGATTGACCGAACTAGTCTTTCTACCTAGATGCGAACAGAGTGACCAGGAATAATAGTTACCGAATCGTTGGTAAACAGTTCCCTCGACACAACGCGTAACCGCTTTGCTTATAAAGTTGTCAACTTAATTGCCGGAGAACGGGAAAAAAATCCAAGAGAAGTTGTAAACAGCGACACGATCGAAACGTTTTAGGCACGGTTCGACACATTCGACCAGAATGGCCGTTAATTATTATACCGACTGCAACCCGTTTCAGAAACAGTGTCCGGCATCAGCACCTGCGTAATAGTTAAAAAAATGGAGACTGACACCAGTACGGTTTAAATATTACCCGGTACTGGCACTAGGACTGTTCAAAATGCCCGGCATTGGTAACCACTCGTTGCAAAATAGTGTTCGCAATGACTCTGGTAACCTTTGGTTTAACTAAAAATATGACAAACATAGTGGGCTGTTTCGAGTAGCATGATTAAATATCATTTCCTACTACAACAATTCTCTTTTTAGATCAGTTACTTCCGATCCTACAAAGAAACATGATACTCTCCTTGACGTTCGACTTTAGAACTAATCTCGTACTATGAAAAGGCAACCTAGTTCGAGCCAAACAACATTTTAAGGTCTTCTAACACTTGTATACACCTGTAAACGTCTAATAGCGAGTCATGGTCTTGGGTCAAACACAAATACGCTCATTTATGTGGTCACGAGTTTTTTCTTGCAATTTTCACCAGCCAAAATAATAGCATGGGAACCAGCTTAGAAGAGAAGTTCCTGGCGACCTTCATTGCTTGGATGCTGTATTGAGAAGGGAAGTGGGACGGTAAGGGGAAGGGTCGGGGAGTGGGATGAAGAGGGCGGGGGATAGATGCATGTAACACAATGCAATACAAGGGGATGTTTTGAACCTATTTGCACCTGGTCTATACCGTGCCGTGGACAGAAACCGATAAGCCCCATGCTTGCAAGAGCATGAGATAAATCTGCTGAGAAGGCCAATACTGTTCAACGAGTTTAAAGTATTACATAAACTGGCTAATATTGTCGCGTGTGAAAGTATTACTTAAACTGGCAAATACTGCAGCGCGAAACAGACTAGTGACTCATAGCCGATGTACAGTCTAGCGTGGGGAGTGCACGTTTATAAGCTGGCAATGAAGTCAGCAGGAACAGTCTACACAACACTGTACCGTGGTAAGCATATGGAGCTACTCTGTCCTACAAACAGCTGTTGCGATGGGCTATGGGTGATGCAAGGTAATTTTGTTCATCAATTTTAGCGATTGTCAGTTGATGATGAAAGGTACAATGTCCTTTACAGTTTTAGAGAGGATCAGTTGATGATGGAAAGTACTATGTCTTTTACAGTTTTATGGAGGATCAGTTGATGATGGAAGGTACAATGTCCTTTACAGTTTTATGGAGGGTCAGTTGATGATGGAAGATACAATGTCCTTTACAGTTTTAGAGAGGATCAGTTGATGATGGAAGGTACGATGTTCTTAACAGTTTTAGAGAGGATCAGTTGATGATGAAAGGTACAATGTCCTTTACAGTTTTAGAGAGGATCAGTTGATGATGGAAGGTACTATGTCTTTTACAGTTTTATGGAGGATCAGTTGATGATGGAAGGTACAATGTCCTTTACAGTTTTATGGAGGATCAGTTGAAGATGGAAGGTACTATGTCCTTTACAGTTTTATGGAGGATCAGTTGATGATGGAAGGTACAATGTCCTTTGCAGTTTTAGGGAGGATCAGTTGATGATGGAAGGTGCAATGTCCTATACAGTTTTATGGAGGATCAGTTGATGATGGAAGGTACGATGTCCTTTACAGTTTTATGGAGGATCAGTTGATGATGGAAGGTACTATGTCCTATACAGTTTTATGGAGGGTCAGTTGATGATGGAAAGTACAATGTCCTATACAGTTTTATGGAGGATAAGTTGATGATGGAAGGTACAATGTCTTTTACAGTTTTAGAGAGGATCAGTTGATGGTGGAAGGTACAATGTCCTTTGCAGTTTTATGGAGGATCAGTTGATGATGGAAGGTACAATGTCCTTTACAGTTTTAGTGAGGGTCAGTTGGTGATGGAAGGTACAATGTCCTTTACAGTTTTAGTGAGGGTCAGTTGGTGATGGGAGGTGTTTTGTCGTTCACTGTTCAGTGGGGAGCAGTTGATGACGGAAGTTGAACCAGTTGAAGTTGAAGGGACAGAGCATGCAAAGAGTTTCAATTGCTTCGTGACGGGGATTTATATCCCGGTTCCAACAGCATACAAATGCACAAAGTGATGAAAGGAATTAAAAGTTTCCAGTCAACAGAAACACATCTCCGAAGGCTCGATACACCCCATAATATACATTCGTCCCTTTAATGAGAATAGGTTCGTGCTTTGATTATTTTCAAGTCTTAAGTGAAAAAAAATATATGTTCTGTAATTTCAGGTTGAAGCAGTTGTTTGATACATCTTTCAGAATCATCCAAGTCTCGTAATTGATTCAATCAGAAAAGATTGGCTGAAGTGGATGGGTGCTGCAGTTGTCGACGACAGGAGGCTGTTATGATTATCTACAGCAATGTTTGTATGAAAAAAACTTAAAACAAATACATGGACGAAATGAAAGTTATTTTCACAATACCACCCAACCGCGAAAATATGCGCCACAGACTCGTTCTTATATGTTCACTGCCGGACCAACTCCTCGGCTACCAATTCAGTGTCGAGCGGTGGAAGTTGTTTCACGATTCTGTGGTTGAGTTCGCTATGCCGAAGAAGGGGTAAAGACTTCCATCAAACTATTCGTTTGCGAAAACAAGCCCGTCAACAATCAGAGTTGCCTCTATACGATGCAAATAGTACCTAGTGTGCATTTAACCTTCGTCAGCTGAGTTGCCTCTATGCGATGCAAACAGTACCTAGTGTGCATTTAGCCTTCACCAGCAGAGTTGCCTCTATACGATGCAAACAGTACCTAGTGTACATTTAGCCTTCGTCAGCAGAGTTGCCTCTATACCTCGCAAACAGTACCCAGTGTACATTTAGCCTTCGTCAGCAGAGTTGCCTCTATACGTCGCAAACAGTACCTAGTGTACAGTCAGCCTTCGTCAGCAGAGTTGCCTCTACACGATGCAAATAGTACCTAGTGTACAGTCAGCCTTCGTCAGCAGAGTTGCCTCTACACGATGTAAATAGTACCTAGTGTACAGTCAGCCTTCGTCAGCAGAGTTGCCTCTATACGTTGCAAATAGTACCTAGTGTACAGTTAGCCTTCGTCAGCAGAGTTGCCTCTATACGTTGTAAATAGTACCTAGTGTACAGTCAGCCTTCGTCAGCAGAGTTGCCTCTACACGATGTAAATAGTACCTAGTGTACAGTCAGCCTTCGTCAGCAGAGTTGCCTCTACACGATGTAAATAGTACCTAGTGTACAGTCAGCCTTCGTCAGCAGAGTTGCCTCTACACGATGTAAATAGTACCTAGTGTACAGTCAGCCTTCTTATCAAAGACAGCGCATGCATCCGTCGTTTACAATCGTATTGCATTCATAATATTCAAATTAACAGCTGCCTAATTACTGTAACGGTGAAATGAATCATTACAATAAAATCAAATGCTGTCGCCATCCTCAGATGATGGCGACCTCATCACCAGTTGCATGTGACAGGTCAGGTCTCGTCTCTGAAGTATAACGACATCGGTATCATCACGGCTGTGCTACTACAGGGGCCAAATTTTCAATATGACCAAATCTTTGATAAAATTTTGCCAAATAACATTCGGAAGCATTCCCCACAGAGTTCACTTGCTGGCACACACTACCACTCTCCTCGGTTAGATTTGTGATGTCGGCTGGAATAATATTCCATGGTGTATCGGGCCCTCAACATGAAGTATTGGAAACCAAGGGTCCTACGCGTAACGATGTACTACAAACCGTATACTTGATCTAGTACTTTCTAATTACCCAGCTTCAGCCAACCTGTTTTTGCAGATCAAGCGAGTAGTTGCGTGAACATGTATACATTAACCAAATATGTATAATAGGCAGACATGTAGAATCAATTTTCAAGCGGTTGAGGCACCTAATGCTGTAACCTCAGAATACCCGTTAATCGGATTACCCGTTATTATTAAGAGAGTGAGGCCATCAGTAACTTTCACTGTTTTATTAAGTAGAGTGTAAGTCAACATTATCTCGCTCGTAAACATTTAACCCCTGCAATGCCACCCTTCGGTGCACCGTTGCGGAACGAAAGTGTTGCACTTCAGGTCAACAGTACATGAAATCATCAAAATCACTCGTTTAAAGCGAGCCCAGTAAAACATTCCTTGTTTTATAAAGAAATGAGACACGATTGACCCTCCGATAAAATGATCCACTCCAGTTTGACGACATTTCAGCTCTTAACGGAACAAACGTTTGGCATATTGTCAGGTGGAACAGGTAGCATGCGGCGGGGGCTGATAGGTATAGAGGGGGTCAAAGGACCTTTACTGCTAACAAAGACCCGCCTGCATTGCTAATTCCGAGCAACGTTACGAAAGACGCTCGGCGGTCTGGTGGTGTTGAGGGAGCAACACTGGGGAGAGGGTGTCTGCACCAACGGTGTGGGCGTGATCACCAGTATTATGTATGTGTATATGTGTGTGTATATATATACGATCAGTACACAATTCATTCATAACCTGAATCGTATTATATGTCATTGGTACCTCCCCTCCAATCCCTATGCCCTTCAGGTCTCGGCACCCTACAACATTCCCCATCGCTGCAGAGGGGCATCCCCACCAATCATTCCCCTCAGAAGAGTTGCCCCCTCCTTAACACTGATTGGTCGTTGATGATAATTTCATGGCCAACACCCAATCTCGGACACCGTTTCTCGATGCTTCATGCTAAGGTCAAGGTCGAGGAGCGTTCAGATTCAAGGTTAGGTACGATATAAGTGACGAGTGGGGGTGGGGTGACCCCAATTTTTTTCTTTGTGTGAGTAAGATGCATCTCGTCTATTGCAAGACAGTATTAAATATCTGTTCTAAACGGGTCATCGCTTGATAAGTAAAGTGGGTTAATTGCATGGGCCAGTCAAAAGTATTCCAAGTGAAACAGGTCGTAGTATCTCAGCTGATCACCAGAAGAGGAGACAGATAAATGGCGACAGGTTATAGCCGCACCACGCTTCTCATTGAGCAGTGCATTAGCGTGCATGCGTACACCAACCAGTGATAGTGGTGAGAGTCGTAAGGAGAGGTAGCTGCAGGTGATGAACTTGAAAGACGTCTGGCAGCGTCTTCTGGCGCTCTTCATGCAGGAAGAGTTGGATTTTACCCTTCAATTTACGTGACTCGAATACTATCTTTGAGGGAATTTGCGTTCATGTACGTTTAATAATGAAGAGTAGTTAGCTTAGACGCGAATGCTCGCCCTGTCTGCCAAGGGGTAATGAAGCTGCATGAGGCATACAGACAAAAATGTAGAGAATACTGGAATATATCAATGAAAACTGTCCCTAAACACTATTTCTTGTGAACCCAGGTGCCGGCAACGCTCAAAAAGTGTCGCGCTGGTGCATTTAAGTCAAGGGCACAAGGAGAACGCATCAAGTACTAGTGCACTGGTGCATTAAAGTCAAGGGCACAAGGAGAACACATCAAGCACTAGTGCATTAAAGTCAAGAACACAAGGAGGACGCATCAAGCACTAATGCGCTGGTGCATTAAAGTCAAGGGCACAAGAAGAACGCATCAAGCACTAGTGCGCTGGTGCAATAAAGTCAAGAACACAAGGAGAACGCATCAAGCACTGGTGCATTAAAGTCAAGGGCACAATGAGAACGCATCAAGCACTAGTGCGCTGGTGCATTAGTCAAGAACACAAGGAGAACGCATCAAGCACTAGTGCGCTGGTGCATTAAAGTCAAGAACACAAGGAGAACGCATCAAGCACTAGTGCGCTGGTGCATTAGTCAAGAACACAAGGAGAACGCATCAAGCACTAGTGCGCTGGTGCAATAAAGTCAAGAACACAAGGAGAACGCATCAAGCACTAGTGCGCTGGTGCATTAAAGTCAAGAACACAAGGAGAACGCATCAAGCACTAGTGCATTAAAGTCAAGAACACAAGGAGAACGCATCAAGCACTGGTGCATTAAAGTCAAGAACGCAAGGGGAACGCATCAAATACTAGTGTCCAGCATTGTAAAAATGTAGATTTGTGCACCATAGTGAGGCCGTCAAAATTTGATGGGACACGGATTTTGGTGATATCACCTTCAAGTGGAAGGTTTGTGAGGTCATTAACCGTATCCCTCATTTTCCCAAGAAAGCAGAATATGACGTTGTAAATCTTGCTTTACGAGGTGATCTCACACACTGTTTGTCCAGTCGTTCTCAAGCCTTTACTCTACCACAATGTTTCACGTATCTTGATCACAACAAAAAGTGTCGGGAAACTGCTGCCTCGAACAACATATGCCCTGTCACGGTGCAGTTGAAGATGCTTTCGGGAAAACCCTAAAAATTACCCTTGACAAAAAAAATAACATTGAATCAATAGCCGATATCTATAATAATTCGCTTCATCGCTGAGTATATCGTTCTTATATCAAAAAATCCGTTTCCACAGCAGCAACAAACCTGTGGTCAAGAAACCGCTGCGCCAGAACCGGTAGCCACAGGACAACCCGCCGACCTTGGAGACGGACATCGCTAGTGTTGATGACCCCAGATGGGGGAGGAGGGCTGGTCAGCCGGGGGAAGAACTGCGCGATGGCAGATATTTGTGGGGATATGTTTCGGCAAGCACGTATGGTGAGTGGCGACTTCAGGGATGGTTCCAGAATGTTCTTTCGGCAAAGATGAAGTAGGACGAAACTGTTCTAGCAATAATTTGATAACTCCGTGGCATTTTGCCGTAAGGCTCAACAATACGCATGCGTGAATGCACAAATCTCTATACATATGCATCATAGGAATACCATTATACAGTATCTATCATGGTGTGTTGCGTTTCAAAGTCGAGAAAAGCGGAAGTGCGGTGGTTGGGGATATCAGAGAAAACTGGTTTTGATTAGACGCAAGATGACCAATTCATTTCAGTTACCAATAATTCCAAGATAGCATTCTCGGATGACAGTAAAAAATTAGATAAATTCAGTGCGTTAAAATAACGTGACGTCCTTTCAAAACCACTCGTATTTTTTCGCAATAAGAAAGTAGAGGATTAAGCTCCGCGGCAAAGCGTTCCGTGTTGAGTGGAATGGACCTTCAATAACAGTTTCAGGATAGACCCCTTCAACGATCATATGTGGTGAGTATGAGTTGAGGCGCTACATCCAAGATGTTATGAAAGGAGTCACACCACAAGTCATGGAAGGACAGCAGCAACCAGGAAGAGCAATAATACACTCCGCCTTACACTCTGCCTCATCACCAATCACCTTTGCTCTAACTGCCTCGTCGCCGGGACTGCATCCAATCACATGGAACCAGTGATTAGCCGCTGGCCTGGCAGGTGATAGCTGATATACACGACATATAATATGTATACATATATATAGTAGGGGATACATTTCTTTAATGTCAGGGACATAGTTTAGTAATGACAGGAACCTGAGAAGAATTTTTTTTCCATTTGAAGGATGACGCAACGAGCTCCATCAATGTTATAATGCCAGGGATCCACGCATGACGGGCCAGTCGAACTTCAATGATTTACGCACGCCCAACAATCAATTGCTAGCTAATAAAAACCTGTCTGGGCACAATTATCAATTCTTTTATGATAGTTGAATACAAACTACGTTTTAGGTAAACACTGCCATCATTAGAGTGTGGCTTCATTGGGGAAGCTGAATGAAGCATGATAAGTAAGACATTCAAATACTGCTATAGATTTGAAGCTCAACACGAATAAGGGGAAAAGTATGTAGCTATGGAACGTCGAAAATGTTCACTTTAAAGAACGAGTAAACTATTTAATAACTATCTTGCATTTACTATTTATGTATTTATAACTGTCTTGCATTTACTATTTTTGTATAGTCACATACCTGCCTAACATCACCAGGCTTGAATCAATGTTCGAAACATGAATATCATGAATACTCATTCAATCACCGATGATATATCGTGTGCAAACTCATCCTCTTCTCCCAGATCACCATCCCAGTTCTTCAACGAGGGATATCAATAACCAGTTCAGCCACAGAAGGTACACGGGGACTGTAACCAGCATCCTCTCTAATTCCTCATCCTTTTATATAGGTAAACGATGTTCATCTTGTTAAAATGTCTAAATAAATATAAATATGCGACCTAACAATGATGCCGTAAGGCGAAGAAACCTGCGTTAGTATAGCCAGGCGAGATAGACCCGTGGCACTCTTCTGTTGACTCTATATACTGGGCTATATGAGAGTCAACATGGAAGCATTTCCTGGCGCTCGTCTTTCTTGACCTTTGTATGGCAACACTACAGGCTTAGCTAATATTGACGCACATGCAGATGCCTCAATTTACCTTCTCCTTCTCGGCCTTCTTCTCACTATATGTGACCAGAGTCCGTTTAAAATGGAAGCTGCGGAAACCATTATATCTTTTGCTAGATGAATAACAGCTTGAATTGCCACATAAAGTTGCACTGAGATATACGTGAATAATTTAAGGCTGACGAGAAATGCATTCACTGCACAATGATTGGTCAATAGGAGAATAGTTTAAGGCTGACGAGAAATGCTTTCAATGCACAATGATTGGTCAATGGGAGAATAGTTTAAGGCTGACGAGAAATGCATTCACTGCACAAAGATTGGTCAATAGGAGAATAGTTCAAGGCTGACGAGAAATGCATTCAATGCACAATGATTGGTCAATAGGAGAATAGTTTAAGGGTGACGAGAAATGCATTCACTACACAATGATTGGTCAATTAGAGAATAGTTTAAGGCTGACGAGAAATGCATTCAATGCACAATGATTGGTCAATAGGAGAATAGTTTAAGACTGACGAGAAATGCATTCAATGCACAATGATTGGTCAATAGGAGAATAGTTTAAGGCTGACGAGAAATGCATTCAATGCACAATGATTGGTCAATAGGAGAATAGTTTAAGGCTGACGAGAAATGCATTCAATGCACAATGATTGGTCAATAAGAGAATAGTTTAAGGCTGACGAGAAATGCATTCAATGCACAATGATTGGTTAATGAGAGAATAGTTTAAGGCTGACGAGAAATGCATTCAATGCACAATGATTGGTCAATAAGAGAATAGTTTAAGGCTGACGAGAAATGCATTCAATGCACAATGATTGGTCAATAGGAGAATAGTTTAAGGCTAACGAGAAATGCATTCACTGCACAA
>SDVV010025058.1:0-12486 GCA_016164225.1 Gammarus roeselii
AAGAAATAAACCAATAATACTACCGGTTTTCGGGGTTACTGCAAGCAATACAATTTACTCACGGTTCGCAGAGAAGTGAGAAAAATTTGTCTTTGCTGTGACCGTGAGGAGACTAGCGCATGCCCTGGAAGCCTCTTGGGAGCTTGCCACGACGTCCGCCGGCAATCTAAACTGCAGCTCGTTAGGAGAAGATCGCGGACATATTATGCCATTACCAAGATGTCTGACAGTGTCCAAGACGTGGTACGCAGCACAGTACGAAGCATGCAAGCAGCCATGTTGAAACAAATCGAAGATATAATAAGCGCTCGCGTAGTAGGATTAGAACATAACATGGCCGAGCAACAGCGGCAAATATCAGAAGTGCACATTGCCAAGATTAACAAATTAAAATACCAAGAAAGTTACCAATTCAGGAAAAAGGTAAATTGAGATCAATTTAAAATCAACATGAAAGTGTCAGAGAAGATTTCGGAAGCACGAAGAGCGCTCTTGGATGAAGGCGAGGAACAGGATAACGTCGGCAGAGCAATAAAGAACATCACCGAAGGTATGAATCTACTTAAAGAAAGACAGAAAACGATCATGTTTGCCGATACATCAGATTCCGGTTGGAGAGTAGTAAAGGAATACGAAAAACGTCAGTTAGCAGAGGACTCAGAGGATGAAAAACGCATTCTACGAGCCACGGCCAGAGCCGAAAGAAAACGCAAAGAAAAGAGACCAGCCCCATACGTCATTTGTCGCCCTGATGAAGGATCTGCTTCCCCATCCACCGTTGGGCCAGTAGGCCCCCCTGGTAATAAATGGACTCAGCCTAAGCCGGGCGCGTGCTTCACTTGTGGGCAGTACGGCTATTGGAGCCGCGACTGTGGACGTGGCATTGGAAGGACGACTCGTTCAAAGATAAGTACTACGCAGAATAATCTATCAGGAGTCAGTCCAGTAGGAAGACTGAGTAGTCACCTAGATTGTTTGAAGAGACTTACCAATAATGAATATTTGTTATCAGTAATTAAGGACGGCTATAAGATCCCATTCACAAACTTTCTCGACACCATTAATTTTGCCGAAGAATAAATCTGCCTAGCATAACGTAGCTTTTGCCGATCAAGAAATTGCAGAGCTGGAAATGCTAGGTTGCATAAGCAGCCGGTGCATTGCACTCTACGTTGTAAATCCATTGACGGTTGCTATTGGTAAACAATCTAAGAGGTTGGACTTGGATTGCCGTTATATCAACCATGTTGTTGTCATATCAACCATCGTGTATGGACAAACTCATACACGAGACCCCTGAACTACCAGTCATCTCACCTGGCCCAAATAGCTCACAGTCTACACAACCACCCACGCAGATCAAAAAAGCCACCACAGAAGAGCGCACTTGCTCACGAAGCAAACACAAAGAGCAAAAACCCTCATTCTCTAACAAGAGCACTCGCAGCCGTGACCGCAGCAATCACAGCAGACAGCCTTCTACCGAAGGCGTGAACACTCTCGACCCGGACCCCGAGGCAAACTCAAAAACGCGACCACCACGAAAGCTCCAGCAAATCACGCGACCACTCTTGATCATCAAGGCCTGAGTGTGTGAACAGCCTTCAAAATGAACACGAAAATACTTCAGTGGAACTACCAGGCACTCGGAAACAAGAAAAACGAATTACTATCCTTAATCGCCCCCCATAAACCTTTGGTGATAGGCCTTCAAGAGACCAAACTCCGAGAGACCGCCTCCTTCAGAATCCCCCTATATTTCATACACCGCCGCGAAGGCCACACCAACGTGACTGCTGACGGCGGAGTGGCACTTATGATGAGCGTACCTCACCTCTCCCTCCTCCTGAGGACAGAACTCCAAGCTATCGCTATAAAGATATCCATCTACTCTTTATGAAGCTATGACCTCTCGGAAGCACTAATGACCGAATTGCTATGCCAACTGCCCTCACCAATACTCCTCTTTGGAGACTTCAACAGCTACCATGAAACATGGGGATGCGTGAGAACAGACCCCAGAGGAGTGATAATGGCTAACACCATAAACACTCACAACCTGTACCTTCTCAACGACGGACAACCCACCCGAATCACCCACGAAAGTGAACTGCCATCGATTTATCCATATGCTCCCCCACTCTGGCACCCCAACTCGATTGGGGAGTTTTGCCTTCAACACACGACAGCGACCATAACCCAGTCATCGTATCGCTTCTCACCAACCAACCAAGTAACCCTGCCCCACAAGAACTTCGATTCAACTACCGGAAAGCCAGCTGGGTGGAATACTCGGAACACATCGCGTAGAACGATATGAATGGCATCCGCGCAAACATTTTGGAACACAACCTCGTCGCCCAAACTATACGAAAAGTTTCAGGCTGCAGCTGAGGCAAGCATCCCCAAAATGCCCCTTCAGCCTTCTTTCCGAAACCATGGTGGTGCCGAGAGTTGCAAGAAGCAAGAGATAAGCGTGAAAGGCTATACCATGCCTACCGACGTGCACGGTCCCCCAGGAACCGAGTAGCGTGGGAAAGGGCATCTGCTGTGTATCGAAAACTTCGAGTGGAGAAGAAACGTGAAAGCTGGGCTCAGTTACTCAACACTATTAATCGAAACACTCCCCTCTCCCATGTGTGGGAAAAAATCCCATGTATCTAGGTAAAACCGAGCGACCTATTAACATTCTTTCAGACGGGGGCAGAATTTATTCTTCCCACTCGGAAATCGCAAATAAACTAGCTCAGACTTTTAGTCAGATATCGCAATCAACAAACTACACGGCTGCTTTCCAACGAGAAAAGGACATGCGAGAAAGTGAACATCTTGACTTTGTTTCTAGAAACGAAGAGGCCAACAACAAACCTTTCTCCCTCCACGAAGACAGTGCGCCATAGACCATACACGTGAAACTTCACCAGGGCCAGAGAGGGTGCACATCAACATGGTCAAGAATCTCCCAGATTGCGCCCGTGAGAATTTATTAAAAGTGTTCAACACTCTGTATTCAAACTAATTTTTTCCCGATCAGTAACGGGCATCTGTAATTATCCCAATACCTAAGCCCTGGAAATTCCACGGTGACCCACGTAACTACCGCCCCATTGCACTTACCAGCGTCCTCTGTAAGACTATGGAAAGAGTGAATAACACACGTCTTGTAGACGACTACCTTGAGATGCACGCAGGTCTCAAAAACATCCAGTGTGGCAGCCGCAAGCGCCGTTCTACGACGGACCAACTTGTACGACTGGAATGGAACATTAGACGGGCTTTTGTCCGAGGGGAACCCATGGTTTCCCTATTCTCCGACGATGGAAAAGCATACGACACTACTTGGAAATATGGAATCATTAAAGATCTCCACCGCAGAGGCCTGAGAGGACGCCTACCATGTTTTATCCTTAAATTTCTGAAAAACCGTACCTTCAGGGTCAAAGTCGATGAAACCTTGTCACCATCGTTCCTCAAGAAATGGGAGTCCCCCAGGGAAGCGTTCTCAGCGTCACGGTTTTTATTCTCAAAATAAACCAGCTAGCCGACATTCTTCCGCGTGATGGAAGACTCCTCTAATCACTATACGTGGACGATCTACAAATAAGCTACAGGCACCCAAGCCTTCTAACGATTCAACATGAACTCCAGAATTGTTTAAACTTAGTCGGAAACTGGGAGTCATCAAATGGATTCCAATTCTCGCCTTCTAAAACTAAAAGCATGCACTTTACCCTTGTACCCGGCTTACATCTGAAACCAGACCTAATGCAGCATAACACACTTCTAGTATACGAAACATCTATAAAATTCCTGGGCCTCGTGTGTGACCATAACTCACATGGCAAACTCACATTGCAGCCCTGGTGACTCGCTGTAACCGGGCAAAAGGACCTATACTATCAGTCACATCGCTGAAATTCGGTGCTGACATCAACACCGGCATGATGTTGTTCAGAGCAATAGTACGCTCGCGCATTGACTAAGGAGCCGTAGTTTACTGATCAGCCGCCGAAACTTCTCTCAATCCACTCTCGGTCATCGTCAACATTACTTTGCGTATCACAACCGGCGCGTTCCGCTCCACTCCCATCGAGTCCCTCAACGTGCCAGCCAACGAGCTCCCACTACCGCTCCGGCGAGACAAACTCTCGCTACAATACTATTTCAAGACTAGAAGCCATATCAACAACTCAGCACTCGGCGACGTCCCCAACATGTCCGAAAAACGCATATTTGCGACAAATAAGAATATATGCCCACCTTTTTCAATACGCGTGGACAACCTACTAACCTCGCTCAACATCAATCGCAAGGCTATCAAGCCTTCATTCTCCTAGCGAAATTTTCAAATCAATACATCAACGTGGATGATCAGCCCACCGCTGGTCAACCTAGAATTGCAAATGTACCCTAAAGAAACTACTTCAACAAACACGTACCACCGAGTATTTCAAGACTACTTGAGGAGCAATACTCGGAGCACCGCCATTTATACACCGACTGCTCGATAACAGCGGACGGAGTGGGAGCCGCCGCCGAGTGCGGGGAGATCACGTGTTGGGCAACCCTACCCCGAGAGGCCTCTGTATTCTGTGCAGAGCTGTACGCACTACAATTAGCCACCTGTCGTGCCAAAACTGACCACCTCCCAAAATACGTCGTATTTTCGGATAGTCAGAGCGCCTTCACTCAGTTGAAAAATCTGGACTATGAACACCCTGCACTTCGTAAAATGCAGCACGGCCTATTCACAATGTCCGGAACTGGTCAAGCGATTGAATTCTGCTGGATCCCTGGGCACGTAGGAATAAAAGGCAACGAACGCGCAGATTATCTTGCTAAACAGGCGTCTTCCCATCAAGAACAATTTATTTCCATACATTACCGAGACTGGTTTCCAATCATCAATTCGCGTTTAACATCTCGATGGAACCACTCGTGGCAGCAGAGAGGACAAAGAATGCTTGCAGTTAAATCATCCGTAGGAGGATGGAACACCAAGTTTTCCAATAGAAGAGACAAAGTGTTCATTAACCGTTTGTGCACGGGACATACGTGGATAACTCACAACTATCTGATGGATGTAGACATTGGACCGGGTGCGCCCCCAAGCCCCTGTTGCCACCAGATGGCAATCAGTGCGAAACACTTACTTATGGACTGTAATGCACTCGAAGTAGCCCGATGAGCCTTCATAAGCCCCGTGCAACCGGCAACGCCTGCTCACAGAAACGGCCTACAGGAAAAAATAATTTGTTTCGGAAAATACACCGGGCTTTATGACTTTTTAAAAATACTCGTGTCTGAATCTTCCCCGTTTCTGAGCTCACTACCCTGCTGATTCCCCATGTTGAAGTTTGAATTCGACCGCGTGCACGTGCAGCCCAACAGAACTCACGAATCATCACGCCCTACGGGGGAGCCTGCAGTGACTTCACGTTGAGGCTCCGGTGAAATACAGAAGCAACTACTACTAATACTACTCGAGACACTCAATCGATCTTATGGACAATTCACAATAGATAAATTTGCATGACTACAACGTCAAATGTAAAGGTTTAAATTCAAGTTGGTGGTGTCGAGGATCAAAGGCTCTGAATGCACTTGATCAAACCTGGGACGGCGAAATAAACTGGTTCGTTCCTCCAACTCGTTTATTGGTAATAATCTTGCCGAAATGGGGAAGCGCTTGTTATTGGCCCACCTTGAAAAGACTTTCAGATAAAAGTTATTTATCCTATAAACGTACATTGCCAAGGACCGGTACCATTATTCCCGGATGAATTAACGACGGTATATTTTGTAATAGTTTGAGCTTCGATATATTGGCTTATAACATTCATTCCAACTAACTTATGTGAATTTCTCAGGTCCCGAGTATTGCGCCAGCTGGCTCAAATTGCGTTCGGTAATCTCCGTTGCTGAACTGACAGTCCCACAAGAGGTTTGCGTGGAGAATTTGGACCAACAGAGACAATCATCTTGCTTCTCAACTCCACACCGTCCCACGATTCTACTTCTACAGAGCCCAGAACATTCCGGAGTGAAAATCCTGGAAGAAAAGGTAAAGTCATAAATGTCTCAGTCGAGGAGCCCTGCCACAGTAAAAAAATACCGTGGCTTGTTCATGAAATGGGAGCTATTTTGCTACGAGCAAAAATTAGCTTCTCTGCCCACAACACCATTTTCAGTGTCTTTACATCTTACGCAACTCTGGGATCGCGGCGAGACGTACAACACTTAGCTGTCATCTGTGTCTGCGGTCCGCTTCATCCACGAGATACACGGTCATACGTTCTCTACATCCGACCCATACGTAAAATGTACGTTAGAAAATGCAAAGCACTTGCCTAGAAAGGTGTGCAGAAACGTTTCAGTCACCGTACCGATGCTAACCAAAATCTGTGAAGTGTTTAAAAACTCCGATAATCTGGTCGACATTCGCAACGTTGCAATGATGTTGGTCAGTTTTGCAGGATTTCTTCGATTCGACGAGGTGTCGTCGCTAAAGGCTAAAAATGCTATTTTTCGCTCGCAACATATGGAGATTACCATCGAAAACAGTGAAACCGACCAATACAGAGATGAGCATACCATCTGCATCGCACATGGTACAACACTCGCCTGTCCAGTGAATATCATGAAGCGCTATTTTGAATTTGCGAACATCGGAACAAAGCCCAAGGACATCGTCTTTCGTTCCTCACATGGGTTTGGCAAAACTTTTAAGCTGATTGAAAGAAAAAAAATAAGTTACACCAGAGCCCGTGAATGTACGATTTAAAAGCCACGCATCCTGCCAGAAACAGCTGACCTTAATATCGGTCCTCACTCGTTTCGGTCAGTTGGAGCGAGTACAACCCGCCGCAGCACACGCCATCAGTGGCACGGCCGTTGAAAATCCGATTTTTCTAAGGATCGATCGGCATATAGTAAACAGCCTTGAAACGAGCTTGAAAGTTACAAAAAATGTAGGCCAATGAATATTCTTGTTCAAATCGGTCAGCAGTTTGGATCGGTACCATAAATAGTTGATTTTTATTACTCTATCTAGGTCGTTAATTCACTCTGTTTAAATCTGTCTCATCATTGACGTTGTAGAAGCTAAGACCAAACCCGAACTTGCTGCATTAGATAATTAGTACTCGGGGTCTTGTATTGCCCAAAAATTCCTGACGTGTATTACGCGTGTCCGCGTATTGGTTAAAAGATTAAATAACTTCGCCGGATCCTGCATCAGGGATAGTACAGAACGTAGAACCGCCAATATTCTGTTGAAAATCTTTTTCCGGCATCAACGAACCAATCACGAGTGTTGAGTTAGAGTACATGTTCCTTTGCCTTTTTTTGAGTATTTCAAGCCTACGGATTAATATTTATTAACTTTGTCTGCATAACTTAATCACACTATTCTATTACTCTTTTGGACGAGGAATCTAACCCTCAGCCGAGCTATAATGCAATGTGTTTTTAGTTTCCTTAAGGTTAAGAAAAGACTAAAAAGAAACTACTGTCCAGACATTCTGTAAGCGTAAATAGAACGAAGTATTGCGATGATAATCACAGCTTAGTTTCTACTTTAGCTTATAGGAACGCTATGAGTAGTGTCTAGGGTAATGATTCCGTGAAGAAGAAAACTAAGAGGAAAAAAACACACGAAAATATACATTGATGATAGGCACTCATGTTGTCATCAGATTAACAGCATAACAAGGCTTGCACTGACTAACAGTGTGCGCATAATACGCGAACGTGTAGAGCCGAGAGAGACGCATGCATCGTCATAAAAGTGATGATAATTTACAATATCGTGTTGTATTATTATACCCTTTGACTGGAAAAGAGAATGCTATGGAACCAGGCACAGAAATGCCATTATTAGCTTACAATTTTCAATTCTCAGAAGCCTCCTAACCACCAGCGAATAAGTTTTATGATGGTCATACGACGCTGTTGTCTGAGCATCTAACAAGCTGCTTCAATGTTTTCTAAGTTGTAAAGTAATGTTTGATGCAGAATACATCAATACAGTGGCAAGCAAATGCTTTTAAACATTCCACGATGTGGAAAAAATAACTACAAACATTCCAATTGGCTTTTCAACGGAAACAGACATTCGAAATTTATTCATAAATGCACTTTTATTTATAATTCAAAGAAATGTCAGCGATAAATTTCTCCTCCAATTATATTATTATTACGATTTTTAATTTTAATACACGAGTTCTGATTCACTATGAGAAGCATATATACTAAAAAAAACGCTTCGGTACATCAATCTGATTCGAACATGAGCGAGGTTGAATCAGGGTGTGCATTAAACACTGTCCTTACCATCACATGGCGTACGCATTTCGATAGAATTATTGTACATCAATTTATTCTCGTTAGGAATATATTTTCATTTTGCATTACTGTTACAGTGTATATTGTATCCTGAATGAATAAAAATTATTCATCGTATAATAAAATATGATCAAATAGGAAATTAGTAGTTACCAATTCTTGGCCTTTTAGCGGAAGGTTTTTTTTAAATTGAGGAACTTTTTCTAATCAAGTCCGCTTTTGGCAATTTTCATCTGAGTGAACCTTCTAGACCTGACTATTATTAGCTCGAAAACACTGCATCGCTCTGTCAGTCAACACCTCAGTTGATGAGCGTTGACTGGTCGACCGAGTGGCAGATTGTATCGCTCTGTCAGTCAAACTTCAGTTGATGAGTGTTGACTGGTCGACCGAGTGGCAGAGTGAGAAAATGTTATATGTGCTCTGGTAGGAAGAACATTTTGAGTGATATAGCAATTGGCAGGCTCTGCCTCTGACACGCCCGATAATATCATTGCTGGGGGCGCGATATGGCATTTGTGGTGATTACTTTCAGGAGTTGCGGCTTGTTCCTCTACATGCGTTGTAATGATATACGAAAAAATGTGATGTAATGAAATGAGAATTGTAATGAAATAAGTGTTGTGATGAAATGGACGTTGAAATGATGCCCGTGTTGCGCCGTAACATTATGAGACTCATCTCACGCGTACTTGATTACGTGCTGTAATCAAGTACGCTTGCTCTGAAGAGATGAGGTAAGCGTCCAAATACATTTGTAGTGATGAATAGCAGAAACATTTACTCCAGGGTAAGCGGGGGCTAGTAGTACAATAACCAAGCAGCGGCTATTAGTACAATAGCTGTCTTGTATAACCAAGCGGCGTCTAGTAGTATAATAGCAGTCTTGTATAACCAAGCGGCGTCTAGTAGTACAATAGCAGTCTTGTATAACCAAGCGGCGCCTAGTAGTACAATAGCAGTCTTGTATAACCAAGCGGCGTCTAGTAGTACAATAGCAGTCTTGTGTAACCAAGCGGCGTCTAGTAGTACAATAGCAGTCTTGTATAACCAAGCGGCGTCTAGTAGTACAATAGCAGTCTTGTATAACCAAGCGGCGTCTAGTAGTACAATAGCAGTCTTGTATAACCAAACGGCGTCTAGTAGTACAATAGCAGTCTTGTATAACCATGCGGCGGCTAGTAGTACAATAGCAGTCTTGTATAACCAAACGGCGTCTAGAAGTCCAATAGCAGTCTTTTATAACCATGCGGCTGCTAGTAGTATAATAACAGTCTTGTATTTCCAAGCAGCGGCTAGTAGTGCCAGTCTTGTATAACCAAACAGCGGCTAGTAGTAAAATAACAGTCCTATACAACCAAACGGCGGCTAGTAGTACAATTGGAGTCGTATATAACCCATCGGCGGCTAGTAGTACAATTGCAGTATTACAAACCAAGCGGCGGCTAGAAGTACAATAGCAGTCTTATAAAACCAAGACACGACTTATAAATTTTGTTTCTTTAAATTTGATGAGGCTCCTCAGTCGCCTAGGAACGACGTCATACCGCCAGCTAGAAGTTGTTGGAGTCGTGTTGCCATGATACGTCAACACGTTGGCTCGCTGATGGCTCGCTGTTACGTCAGCGAGCCAACATAGTCTCTGAGAGCCTGCTATCTGAAACACGCGTCCGCATCAATAATGCAATCCCTCGCCCATTTTTCACACAACCTAATTTTTGGAACCTCTCCGCTTCCACGAAGCACCGATAACAAAATGATATTTCCCATGTAACATATTTTAATATAATTCTAATTCCCTCTTTATGAATTTAAATGAGGGTGCGCTGACGCAACAAACAATACATCGAGTGAACGAATGCCAATGCCAGTAACGGAAAACTTGCAACAATTTCACCGGAACAACAACATCGACACCATTCTCAATGATTTAAGATTAAAGAGACAATTAACACTAGCAGACGGAAATTGTATGCTGCACGCGGTGAAAGGATCCTTAGTAAAACAAGTAGGACTTAACGATGAACATATCTCAAAGGTGATGAAAATTAAAGCAATGAAGGAGACCTTCTATTACATAGAAGATTACGAAGCCTTCACCGATTATCCAAAACGAGATGATTGATTCCTCTCCGAGACAGAAAAACAATTTGAGAAGAAAGAGTACAATAGCATTTTTGGCGATTTAGTTCCTGGAATTATCAGCTATGCATTCAAAACACAAATCACAATTTTGGATCAATCAAAGCCGGGCAACGTCACGAAAACGGCAATTAATCCAACCAACCGTAATGGTGATGCGGCTGCTCAATACTCAATATTTGTAGCCAAAAAAGATGACCACTACAGTTGTCTTGCACCAATCTAACCTCTGAAGCCACGATTCAAACAAAATATTGCAGCGAATCGGAACAAGCATGCGGAAATAAATGTGCAGTGTTCCAATATGTATTCTCCCTTGTAATACGACAATGAAACATCCATCCCAAAGTGACACCATCTGCCCTGAAAGTATAAACAAATGACTAGAGTCACAAACTGTTCAATCTGGGAGCAGCGACCATCCCACAGCAACCATGTTATAAATAACCATCACAACCTAAATCATATCTTAATTGAACATATAAACGTTAGAAACCTAGAAACAAAGATGGATCGCCTAAAAATGATGGTGAAGGATGGATGACTCAAACGTCATTTTATGCTTGACTGAAACATCGCTGGAATCTGATATTAGCAATACCTTCATCCAGATTGAAGGTTTTAACGTTTATAGAAAAGATAGAGAAAGAAAAGGAGGTGAAACCGTGATTTATGTGCGAGAAGAATACACCTCTTCTCAAATAATGCTTGACTGTGTAATGAAGTTGATGACCTATGAGTAAACATCCAGGTACGTAAAAACAGATCGTTTGTCTTTTGTTCACTTTACAGACGACCCAAAGCAGGTGTACAGTCTTGTCAATATATCAAAGAAAGATTTCGAGAAGCCATCAGCTTGGGAAAGGCGCCGTACATTTTTGGAGATTTCACTAATGATCAATTGAAATTGAAATCTAACAATATGAAGCCGATTTTAGACAGATTTGGGCTGCAACAGCTCATAAAAAGTGCAACAAGAATTACTTCCGAATCCCCTACTGTACTAGATCAATTCCTTCTCTGACCATCATGAAATAAATTGCACAACTAACATCAAAAAAGAGAAGAAACAACCCTATAAAATAACCTGTCGTACAAATAGAAATTACACCGCGGAGAACTTCTGAGCACAACTAGTGGCAAACGTCGAGATGATAAAACCGATACATTGCACAAATAACGTCACAGAGCAAGCCCAAATACTCACAAACTATCTTCTCACATGTCTGAACGCTGTCGCGCCAACGAAAACTAAAAAATGAAAAGCATGCCGGTTAAATGGACTACAAAAACACTGAAAAATGAAATTGCTCGTAAAAAATATCTCAAACGCAGAGCAAAACGGAGCCTCACTTGGTTAGAATGATTTCGAATTCAAAATAGAAGATTCAAACGAGAAGTCAGAAGGGCTAAAATTGGATATCATCTCAAGGAACTAAAACAGTGCAGAAACAATCATAAAGAAACGGGGGATGCGCTGAAAATAATTGTTCCCTACAATGTAAAGATCATTTCGCCTACTTATCCGAATCCCCAGGAAACATCAGAAAAGTTCAACAATTACTTCGTAGGAGTTGGGGCTAGTTTTTTGAAAAAGTAACCCAGGTAGCCGATCAAGGATTACAGAGCGACGCAACAGAGACATGGAATCCGAAAGCTTTTTATGGAGACAGTGACCGAATAGCAAACGTCAAATGGAAGCCACTGCAAGTATCGCAACATGAAGTAAATAGAGCTGTATTTGCCTTGACGAACACAAAATCTACAAAAAATAGATATTTAGCCTTAGAATATTTGAAAGATAAGACTAATAGTTACCTTGCCTTATACCATCACAGTTATCAACACCTCTATAGAAAGTGAAACATTTCCGGATATCTGGGAGCATGGAATCATAAAAGAAATTCATAAATCGGGGGACCAGAACGATCCATCGAATTTTAGACCTAATCAGTCTTCCGCCTGTCACATACAAGGTTCTATTAAAGGTAAAATCTA
>SDVV010025059.1:0-12485 GCA_016164225.1 Gammarus roeselii
AAATGAAGAATGCATTTGAACTCATTCCTGCAGTGGAAGTAAATTCCTGTTCCAAATTGACGGCTCCTGGGCCAACGCGGAGCTTTATAACCTACCGGAGCAGTTGAGAGCCAATTGAAACGTTGCTATACAGACTAAATAGCTCAATACTCAAAAACTCAATTGAGTCTTCAATAATTTCTCTAAGTTTTTTCGATGATTCAGCTGTAAACATATGGATCAATATTCTGAAGCATGTAATGGTATAAATGATTAATGATATAATTGACTAGGAGTTGGATAAGCGAACACGCTACCAATGAGTGGTGCAGGTCTCAACATTGTGACTGCCTTCATTATATTATAAAACAAAATTTTTTCTAATTCAACAGCAAATTGCTTCATAAATACGATTTCAAATATAATTTAGTACATTTCTTTAGACACAAATTCGGTGATTGAATATCTTGAGTTGAATTCCTTGCTTAACACGTACAGTTTGTTTCTTGAATTAATATTACCCATTAACAGAATGTATTTTGTAACGGTAGCACCCAAACGCTTTATATTGGACACACATGCCTCGGGACCCATCGGAGGCTCATCTCCACCGGAGCTCTGACGCGAGTCGTTATTGTCGAGTGGATAATAAATTATTTGACGGCGGGAGTTACGCAGATGGATAAGATCGGAAATGACGATTAGGAACCAGGACGGAAAGATGGCGGACAGAGTAGATTCAGTTCCGAGGTGGTTTGGACACATGTAGAGGATGGATGAAGGGGGATGCAAGCAGAGATGAGGAGGCATTGACTTGGAGGAAAACCGAGGCTCGAATGGATGAAGGGCATGAAGGAGGCATTGGGAAAGAGAGACATCATTGTGGAAGCGTGTGAATGAGAGGCGTGTGAATGAGAGACGTGAGTGAGGAACGGTTGTGAACAGGAGCATAGCCACGGAGGAGGGAGAGATGACGAGGAATCGCCTCTCTTTAAGGGCCCGAAAAAAATAAGGAATGCACGGCGAAAGATCAAAGTCAGGTATTATATCGGTGAAGTAAATTAACTATATGAAAAATCCACCCCTCCCTCCTTAGAAAAATTCTAGCTAAGCCCTGATTGTGAATGGATGAGATTAGCACAGCCTGAAGAGCTTCCCTGTCATTGGCTGCCTCATCGAGAAATGGGACGACCAAAGGAAGGGGGAAGGCTCAGCAACTATGATGTAATAGAGGTATATCAGTCAAAGCTGTCGGGCCCTGCTTTGGACACAGGTCTCTGACCAAATGCTGGACTCGAGATGAGTGCTATAGGCTCCAGATCGGATTATTTTGTGCTGAAGTGATATTTGGTAAAGTGTGCGAGTTAATAAGAGGCGCATCTTGCCTTCGAATTAATTAGATTAAGGGCTCAATTTTTACCGGAACTCCCCCGTAGCGCATTGCCGTCCTAAACACATTCTTGGAGGATTCAGCCCTGCGTTTGTGTGACGTGGCAACAACATCATATCAGTTTCAAAGGCGTCCGCTTGATATTAATCTGGTCCAGATATTGTTAAACTTTAGAAGCTGGTAGATATGACAGGATGATTTGATCAATTACCATGTGGGCTCTGCGATATTTTATTACAGTTCATGTTGAGATTCGGCACCTAACTGAGGCAAACTCTTGCGTACGAGATGATGTCTCCAAAGTATGTTTTAGTGCTGTTCCATCGTTGCAATCGTGACCGACAAATGATAGATGTCAAATATTTTAATGTATGCGCAGATGTTACTCTAACTTACGGTTTTAGATTGAGCCTCATTTCCAACGGAGCCTCAACGTGAGTCATAATAGGCTCTCCCGTACGGCGTGATCGTCATTGATTCAGGTAAGCTCGCATGACCTCGCGTGCGAAAATATTAATCTTGTCAAGATGAAATCAAGTACATATTTCAACTGTGGCATATTCGCGTACTAGCTAGTACAAGAGAGTAAAGAGTTAACCCTTATCTTCGTACGGCATATTCGCGTACTTGGGCGCACAAGAGAGTAAAGAATTACCGCGTATCTTCGTAAATGTATTGTTATCTCTGTGCGTAATGCGGGTGGAGAGACCGCCTCACTTGCACAGGAGTTCGGGGTTTAGACAGCTTCGAATAGTCCGGAGTGTTTTCCGGAAGAGATAAGCTTTTAACCCTACTAAAGGCATGTTCGAGCGTCACGCTAGAAAGGCATGTAGTGCAATAGTTCACTACACATTGCTTTCAAGGTCAAAACTTCGTTGATTTAGTAAGTGAGGGCATTATTTCTTGTCTAATATGCACTCAAACTATGTAACATCATGTTCAACACGAATTAAAGTCTCAAGGACACGTACAAATAAAAATTCGAAGCATTATAAGAAACAATATACTGTTGAAATGCTCGCGCTGCCTCTGGCAGCCAAGTCAGAAGAGAGCAGGTAGTGCTACTCTCTTCCTGTGCCGCGAGAGGAACCTGACAAGAGAAAACGGTTGTCTGAGGGACCGTTCACGGATAACTGAAACAGTCTGAATGGTCGTCCATTACTAATTGAAACATTTTGCTAAATATCCTAGCGCTGTCCATCATGTTGTTCAATGTAATAGAATTGATTTCACTGATCATGAAGTTTAGCTGGAAATAATCTATTTGTGGAAATTTCGGTCTAATCCATGATAATTTATATTGTACCTATGCCGCTGAAATTTATCAATAACAAAGTTATTGTTCATTGCAAGGTTTCTCAGGTGGATTTTTTTAGTGAAATATAAAAAAAGTCATGGTTTGCATTATTCTACCGAATGAAGAGCTGCTGCGAAAATTTTGGTCAAGTCTCAGCAAGAGATAAAAAAAGATCGGAGGAATTAGAGCAGAACTGCAATTGTCGTTGAATAATTCTAATAATTATCTAATTGCAGCAAACCTGTCATACTTCCATCGCTCAGTTCTAGCAGTTGGATCATCGTAAGAAATATGTGAATGGATGAACTAAAATCGCTTAGATGATATGCCAGCGCTAAAGGCAGGAGGGCCCATTTCATCAGAGAATAGCAACTGAAGGCTTTGATGATTCAACACTTGTAGACCACGAAGGTACAACAGACCAATAACTGCTCTCATCGCTTAGATGACATGCAAGCGCTAAAGGCAGGAGGGCCCATTTCATCAGAGAATAACAACTGAAGGCTTTGACGATTCAACCCTTGTAGACCACGAAGGTGCAACAGACCAATGAATGCTCTCATCTCGGTCAATTCCACTATTTTCACATGCGACCACAACGGGTTTTCAGGTTGCAGCTGGACGGTAGCAATAGTGGCAGCAATCTTCATATTTGTTCGTTGAATAATTTTGTCCAACATCTCATCAAAGGAAAAGAAACTTCATGTTTCATAGTGCGTCACAGCATCACGGGCACCCACTTTCACCTGTGGCTTGGTAGTGATGATATTCTCAGTCACTTTTTTTCTTATCTGTTAGCCGGATTGTTTATTGTTTTTCCTTGCTAATTGTTTGTCCATTGTTTTTCCTGGCTCATTCTTGGACTTTTTATTCATCACTACAGTATGGTTTACTTCGGTAGCTGGATCTTCAACAGCATTGTAGTTTATCTCATCGAGCGATGAATCAATGCTATGAACTTATCCGGTTTAGTGTCAGAATTTGGTGCCGACCGCCCCGAATTCACTACATCTTCTCTGGGTTCATCACTGATACGCGATGTTATTAACCTTTAGATTTTCGTCATTCTATTTAAACATCATATCATTGTTATCTATTGGGAACAGATCCTCATTGTCAAGCACTTGGAATAGAATCTCCTCAATTTGATCATGAGATAACGGATTTCCAGCCATAACGACAACAGCACGCGAATTACAAACGAGAGCGGAGTCAGTGCAGCACCCTGCAACCAAGAGAGCGCAGGCAGAGCGACACCATACATGACTAGTGCTGAACGGTGACTGCCGGTCGATCCGTGTGTCACCCAAAGCGCTGCCTGCTCTCGTTGCGTGGCTACGCTGGGCTAAGAGAGAAGCCTCAGGCAACAGCAACTGTATGAAATTTTACTATTTCCTCTGTTTATTCCACTTGTTATCAATAAATGTTAATTTTTTTCCTCTCAGAGAGTAGAAAATGGTCTCTTCGAAGCATAGCTCGACGGTTAAGTTTGTGCAGCAACAATGAATAGTTTATTTTTTAGTTTTAAGAATTTGTAGTGAGGATTCTCACTACATGCCTTCGGTAGGGTTAACGGTAGGTTGGGTCAGTGAGTAGGCTTTGTAGGTTGCACCGGGGATTTATGAACGCTCGTCGGACTGCCGCGAGTGCGTTGCAATCCATCAGTAAGTGTTTCACGCTGATAGCCACTTGGTGGCAACAGGGGCAAGGTGGTGCGTTTGGTCCTGTGTGGACATCAATCAGGTGGTTGTGAGTTATCCACGTGTGTCCCGTGCACAAGCTGTTGATGATCACTTGGTCTTTTCTGTTGGTGAACTTTGTTTCCCATTCTCCGACAGAGGGCTTGACTGCAAGCATTTTTCGTCCACTCTGTTGCCACATTTCATCCCGCCAGGATGTTATATGGGAGTTGATGATAGGGAACTAGTCACGGTAATATAATGCAAAAAAATGTTCGTGGTGAGTAGATGTCAGTTTAGCAAGCGAGTCCGCAAGTTCGTTTCCTCTTATTCCCGCGTGTCCAGTGATACAGCAGAATTTAACTGCCTGATCCGTCTTGGACATAACAAAGAGATTGTGCTGCATTTTACGTAGAACGGGATGTTTGTAGAGCAGTGCTTTAAGCTGGGTGAGGACATTCAGAGACGAAAGTGCTATGATGATAAATTTAAAGTATTCAATAGATATGTACTATATCATGATGACGTAAGATGATGCAATCAGACGCTGGAATATTTTATCTTACAATCGTTATTAATTTCTAATTCAGATTTACAGCCAAATGTGATATCATCTACAATGGATCAATGAGTTATCGTCTGTCATTCAGTTTGTATCGGCTCATGACATACCATCGTTTTTCTATAACTTGCTATAATAAAATCATAGACCTGGGACAGGCTGAAGTTATTTTCAAGGAATACTTCAAAATAAAATTTGCAGTACAACTAGCAGGAAATAATGATTCAATTGCTGTCATTCCTGAAGACAACAATGTCCTGTCAGCACAGAGTTTCCATTAGTTCTGTTTTTTCAAGGCTGCATATCTCAGACCATTGTCAAATGCAGGCGAAGATGTCTTATGAGACTACTTCTATGATCAGTTTTGTAAGGGCAATGGTTGCAAGCAAATGGTTTATCTCTGACACTCTCATGTATGCGAAGATGTTGTGCAAGACAACGTTTCTGATCACTTTTGTATGAGCAATGGTTGCAAGCAAATGGTTTATCTCTGACACTCTCATGTATGCGAAGATGTTTTGTAAGATTACCTTTCAAAACACTTCTGTATGTACAATAGCTGCAAGTAAATGGTTTATCTTTGACATTCTCATGTAAACGAAGATGGTTTAAAAGACTTCTTTCCAAAACACTTCTGTATGGGCAATGGTTGCAAGCAAATGGTTTATCTCTGACACTCTGATGTGAGCTAAGATGTTTTGTGAGACAACGTTTCACATCACTTTTGTATGGGCAATGGCTGCAAGCAAATGGTTTATCTCTGACACTCTCATGTATGCGAAGATGTTTTGTGAGATAACCTTTTGAAACACTTCTGTATGGGCAATGGTCACAAGCAAATGGTTCATCTCCGACTCTTTCATGTATGCAAAGATGTGCTACAAGAGATTTTTTCTTATCAGTTTGGTAATGGCAATAGTTGCAAGCAAACGGTTTGTCTCTGACTCTCACATGTATGAGAAGATGGCTTTTGAGAGTACCTTTATGATCAGTTTGGTACTTGCAATGGTTGCAAGCAAATGGTTTATCCCTGACACTCTCATGTGTGCGCAGATGTGTTGCAAGACTGCTTTTAAGATCAGTTTTGTACTCGCAATGTTTGCAAGTAAATGGTTTATCCCTGACTCTATCATGAGTGCGAAGATGTAAAGTGAGATTACCTTTATGATCGCATTTAAACTGGCAATGGTTGCAAGCAAATGGTTTGTCCCTGACACTCTCGTGTATGCGAAGATGTTTGGTGAGACTACTTTTCAAATCACTTTTGTATGGACAATGGTTGCAAGCAAATGGTTTGTCTCTGACAATCTCATGTATGCGAAGATGTTTTTGGAGACAACCTTTCCAATCACTTTTGTAAGGGCAATGGTTGCAAGCAAATGATTTAAATCTGATACTCTCATGGTTGCAAAGATGTGCCTTGAGATTGTTCTTGTCGTTAGTTTGGTACTGACAATGGTTGCAAGCAAATTGTTTGTCTCTGACATTTTCATGTTTGAGAAGATGTTTTTTGAAATGATTTTTATTACTGGTCCTGTATTCACAAGAGCCACAAGTCAATAATTTGTCTTGGATACTTTGTTCAGATCTGGTCAACCTATCTTCACTATTCATCCGTGCCTTTACCAAAGAGTTGCTATCTCCTCTCAGGATTTGTGAGCAAGCAGACAGCTCCCCAGCAAAGGCCAAGCTGCTTCCACTTGAACCTGCAGCAGCTCCTCCAAGGGCCTGAAAAATGAGAGGTCAATTAGCAGCTATTTTTTACAGAACGCATTCAACTTAATGCAAAGTTGAGTGTATTAGAGAAGTAATACAACACATCTTCCTACACAGTATTTAGAGGTATGCCAATCTTTATGCTGTATGTCATTAAAAAAATACCAAAGGCAACACACACAGTAGACAAAAAACATCAAAATATTAGATGAAGAAAAAATTTGTAAGGATTGATTTTAGCTTTTCATTGAAATTTGGCAGAAATTTGTTTGCAAAATTTAATTTTGCAAAATTTAATTACTAGCTTTCATGAAGTAGAATACAAAAAAACAAATTAAATCTAATTACTCCTGTGAACTAATATATAAACTTCTTATTACAGTGAATGAGAAGTTGGGTAACTGACAACAAATATGTGGAATTGGTATCTTATTGCAAAAGACTACTGATATTTATGAAAACATAGGCCAGTGCCATGTTGGGTATACAAGGAAAGAATAAGGGTCTGTTAAAGTAATAAATCAGGGTAAAGAAGAGAGACCAATGAAATGGTTATAATCTGCAACAAAAAATTAACTAGATGTATATTGTGATATAGGAAATAAATAAGATAAATAATTTTTCTGGTAAAGAGGTTATGAAAGCAGTGCCATAAACAGAGTTCACTGTAACATACTCTTCAAAATCAATCTATTCTTGGTGTAATGTAATGGTCCTTGTTGCATATTCAGTTGAAAAAAATAGCCTCGAATTTAAATTATTAACATGCAAGACATAAGAGGATCATGCTATTGAGCATTCATTTCTATCAGAACTTTGCTTAGCAATTTTGGCATCTTTGTTAATTAATCTGATGCTCTTCATTCTGTTTGTGATGGGACACTGCATTATAAGCATGGCTGACATAACTTTTATGCTAATTGAAGCAAACTGGAATAGGTTCACCTGTTTCTCCTACGCAGCATGAATTAAAATATTTGCAAAACTTGAAGCAGAGAGTTGGCCTAAAGTTTAGTTTTTGCCCTGAATCCTGCCACTGTAATTCTTTGTGTTGTATGAGGCCACTAATAGGGAAGACCTGTAGCGAAGGACATAGAATTCAGCTATCGTAACCTTACGTGTCATAGAAGGTATCTAATAGGAAAATAGCGGGGAAAGGGCCCGGGATCTCTCCTTTCAATCAAGTCAAGACCAACATGAGGGAGGAGAGTTTCACGCCTCTCCAAACACTATTGATATGGTTAATGAATGAACGTGGTTGTAGTACAAATAAAGCAGAGAATGAGATTAGTAAGATGTTTGTGAGGGAGATATTTGATATGGTGGCCCTGAAGGAGAACAAGTTGAAGAGTAGGAGCAAATGTGAGTTAGGCATGGTAAGCAGAAAAAATTCTGACGCCTAGGAAGGTTGTGCACAAGAAGGTGTGGCGTTGACATTGTGGGTGAAAATTGAGTTCAGTAAAGAAACTCAGGCGTTAGTGAGTGCTTACATTCCTGGACGTGAGAGGAATGAAGAGAAGAAACAATTTTGGACTGACCTGAGGGAGTGTGTTGAGTGTCTTGGAGGTCGATACAACATGGTTGTACTGAGTGACCTTAATGTGTGAGTTGGAGATGTAGTTGCAGAAGATGTTGTAGGGAAGGATGGCATTCCCATTACGAATGTGGAGAGAAGAGAACCTGATAGGTTTGTGTGTGGAGTAGGGGCTGGTTGAAGAAACAAGATATCCACAAGTACACATGGGTTAGGATGGCCCATGGTGGTGTTGTGAAGGGAGCGCTGACGGATTTTATGCTGATTTTGAGGAGAGTGGTAGGAGGCTGTTGGATGAGCAGGTGTTGAAAGGAGAGGATAGAAGAATGGCTGACCATCCATTGGTGAAGTAAAGATTAACATTGAAACAGAGCTGGGAGGGGATCAAAAGAGTGGAAAGAGAAGAGAGGGTAGTGAAGGTTAGTGAACCGAATGTGGAAAGCTGAGCTAAGGAGTTCCAGCAGGCGTTGAGGGAGGAATATGACAGCGTGATAGTGCAGGACCTGAGAAATGTTAAGGACGAATCAGAGACGTTTAGACATGCATTGTTGAGATGTGCAAATAAATGTGTTGGCTGTGTGAGAGGGTGCAGAAAGAAGGGCTGCAAGTGGTGGTGCGAGTAAGCAATATAGCGGTGGCGCAGAAGAGAAGAGCTTTTGAGAAGTGACTGCAAGCAAGGTCGGTGGTGGCCTATGACAACTATAGAAAAGAGGTGAAGCAAGTAGTGAGGAGAGAGACAGACCCTGATGCCACGTGGGGCAGACAGTTGTGCCAAAGTTTTGATGAAACAAAAAAAAATTTTGGAAAGAGATGAAGAGTGTGAGAAAGAAGGAGAGTAGAAGGTTGTGAGAGATGAGTACAGCCAATGTATTCTAGGAGAGGAATGATGGAGATTGTTCACTTCCCTCCGAAAAATAAGCAGTGTTCATGTTGTGGCCTAGTATCTTGAAAGTGTCGCCGAGCCTGAGGCCCGAGTAGCACACAGGCTGCGTCCACGTCAACACCGGAGAGACGACGCCATTACCACCGGCAGGACATGAAACAGGGTGGGTTGGGGGACTTCATCTGGGGCAGGGGCCCCAAACTAAAGTCAAGGCACGGTGATGGAATTGACCAGTCTTCTTCAGATAGGCTTCTTTGTAGGAGGCAGCGAGTGTTGTAGGTTGCAACTTAGAAAGTAAGCTTTTAAGGTTGCACGGGAAAGTTAAGCAGGCGCATCGGGCCGCTGTGAGTGTGTTGCAATCGAACAGTAAGTGTTTCACACTGATTGGCACCTGAAGGCAACGAGGGCATAGAAACGCGTCCGGTCCCATAATTACGTTCATTAGGTGATTGTGGGTTATCCATGTGTGTCACGTACACAGGCAGTTGATGAACAGTCTGACTCGTCTGTTGAAAAACTCCAACCGAGGGTTCAACTGAGAGCATTTTTTGTCCGCTTTGTTGCCCGTTGTCATTCTATCGGCATATTATATGGGAGTTGATGATAGGGAACCATTGTCGGTAGTGCTTAGTGATAGATTGTTTTTGATTGGTAGACGCCAGTTTAGCCCGAGCTCATTTCCGTTGATTCACACGTGACTAGGGGTCTAGCTGAATTCGACCGTTTGCCCGTCTCGGACGTTCTGAAGAGATCGTGCAGCATTTTACGTAGAGTGGGATCTCAAAGCTGATAAGAGCAAATGGGCAGAATGAGCTGATGAGTTAGTTACAGTTTGTGGACGATACGGCGCTGGCGGCGGATTTTGAAGTGAAGTTGTTTAGGCAAATTCAGAGTTTGGTAGTGTGATAGAAGAAAGCTGCAAGTCAACGTAAGAGCCGAGTAACGAGATGCTCGAAGGATGTTGATGCAAGTAGAATTAGTGTGTCTTCCTAAATAGAGTTATTTGAGGAAATTCAGTGTCTTGAATACCTGGGCTCCCTGATGACCGAATAGCTAGTCAGTTGTCAGCTCCTTCTTTTTCTGTTATTTATTATTATTTTTTTCTATTATGGAGACTCCAGCTCCTTTTTATTCTATTGTTTCTTCTGCTTTTAGTAGATTAGCAGCAAATTAATTAAGAAATAATAAATGGAAATCAATATTTACATTTTTTATTTTTAATAATTCATGTCACGCATCGGCAATCATCAATATGAATTATGATTGAAATTAGAAAGATTAATGTTACTCATTGAGCCATGTTGTGAGGGACAGTGAGTCTGTGACATATCATTTATATGACCCCAATCCCATTATATGACAATATAAACAATAAGAAACTTATTAAATCAATAACAAATAACTGTTGTAAAAAAATTATTATTCTTTTCTCACGTTGAAAAAAAAAGACTTATTTTCTTCACAAAAAAATCAGTTTTTTTTTGCCCTTACATATCTAGCTGCAAGATATTTTTTCACTCAAGTTTTGTACATGCTTTCATCACTGGTCCTATATCCACAAGAGCCACAAGTCAATGATGTGTTGCTGTCATATTGATTAGAACTGGTCAACTCATTCATATCATTTGCCGGTACTATCGCCAAAGGATCTCCATCTCCTCCTAGGACTGAAGGGCAAGCAGACAGCTCCCTAGCAAAGGCTGCACTGCTCCCACTAGAATCTGCAGCAGCTTTACCAAGGGTCTGAAAAAAAAAGAGGTCAAGGTGTTTCTTTTTTGACAAAGCACATTCAACTAAATGCCTTGTGTCTTACAGATGGAGATACTAGGCCAAATCTCTCAGGAAAGATGTGGTCAAAGGCAAGGCGCACCTCATATTCCTCTCCAACAATCACATTGAAGCCACACACTCAAGGCGAAGAATACAATCCGAGGTCAGTGTCAGAAGCAGGGCCCTTGCTGCGTCATGGAACTGCCCCCCTCACACACACACCCAACCCGTTTCTCTAACAAAATACCAAGGGCGGGATAGCAATTAGGGCAGCGTCAAAAATGATCCATTCACAACCATTCTCTACTAAAGCCTATCCGCTGCACGCTCTTGCTACCTCCACACTTATGTCTCTCCTTCCTAACGCCAGCTGCACGCTATCCATCAACCCAAACTATGGTCTACCTCTAGGCCTGTGTCCACTCATCCCCTCCTTCATTACACTTTTCACCAATCTCCCTTCATCCATCCTCTCCATGTGCCCGAACCATCTCAGTACACGCGAATCCACTCTGTTCTCCAACTTTTTCACCATCCCTGTTCTGATTCGAACCACGTCGTTGGTGATCCGGTCTCCAGCCATGCTCCTCAAACACTTCATCTCGAAAACATTCAACATTCTTCTCTCCCCTGCTCTCACCCCCCAAGCCTCAGCTCCGTAGAGTACAGTTGGGACAACAACACCCTCATACAGCCCTTTCTTTGCTTCCATCCCCCAACGTCCTACAGCTCATTACACTCTTTAGTGCACCCAACACTTTACATCCCTCCTTCACTTCAGTTTCCACTAGTTCAGTTTTCTCCACATGGGAGCCCAAAAACTTAAAACACTGAACTTCCTCCAAGCGCTCTCCATTTAGGGTGACACTAATTTTGCTCGCATCGACAGTCCTTGAGCATCTCATTACTTTACTATTACCCACGTTCACTCGAAGCTTCCTCCTCTCACACACTCTACCAAACTCAGACACTAGCCTACATAGCTTCTCCTCCGAATCCGCAACCAGGGCCGTATCAGCAGTAAATAGCAACTGGTTCAACTGCCAACTCCGCCTATTCGCTTCCAACAGTTCCAAGCCACGACCCAGCACACTCGCGTTCACCGCCAGGGAGACATCACGCAGCCTTGTCTCAGTCCCACTTTCACTGTGAACCAATCACTCACCTCGCTCCGCACTCTGACACATGCTCGGCTGTCAGCATAGAAACTCTGCACTGCTTTCAACAGATGTCCGCCCACTCCATACAAACACAACACCCTCCACAGCGCTTCCCTGTCAATCCTGTCGTATGCCTTCTCCAGATCCATGAAGGCCCAGAACACATCCTTTCCTTTGGCAAGGTACTTCTCACATACCTGTCTCACTGCAAATATATGATCGGTACACCCTCTACCACTCCTAAAGCCACACTGTTCCTCTCCAATTGCGCAGTCCGTACTGTCTCTAATCCTTTTGATCAGCACTCTCCCGTACAACACACCAACAGCACATAACAGACTGATACCTCTCGAGTTGCAGCATTCATTTTCATCTCCTTTGCCCTTATATAGCGGAACAATGCAGGCACTGCGCCACTCACTCGATATCACGCCTGCCGCAAAACACAAGTTCAGTAACCTCACCAACCATTCGACAATCGTTACTCCACCCTTCTTCAGGCACTCGGTCGCAAC